>NNCF01126902.1:1005-27387 GCA_002313205.1 Laupala kohalensis
TCCGGGAGCAAGCCAGGGGCAATCCCATCAATTCTTATAAAAGGACCCAGACAAAGTACCATGTTTGACATTTCAATGCGAAATCACGACTCGCGTAGCCCTGAAATCAATAAAAATACTTAGGTTTTAATGTATTTTTTACAGAACATTAAGAAAATGTTTTTTACACAGACAATATTTAACATATACGTACCGTTATCAGTTCGTTAAACAATTTCAAAAATATTACTAATAAATCATTATTATCCATGTGGTTCTCGTCAGTCATGTCAGTCAAAAATTTAATTCTCTTTTTTCAATTTAAATTCATTTGCATATTAGATTCATAAATTATAATTACAAATGACAATCTAATTTTAGAATGAAAAAGTTATTAAGGAAGAAAGTAAAATGAACTGTATAGTTTCTTGTCATAGTTCACGAGTAGCATGACTGCCATGAACCAAACATATAATTGGCAATAACAATTAAACGTGAAAAAAAAATTAATTATTTTGTAGGAAGAAATTTAAGGTTGGAAAAAAATGAAGTGCTTGAATGCTCGTTTCCAGTAAATCTTTTTTATATCTGGAGTAACCTTGTGAATACTCTTCCTTTCTTCTTTCGATATCTGTCATAAAATTCCCAGAAAAAATCAATGTGTTCATGGATAAATCGAAATATATATCACATGCAAGGTGCCATGAAATATAAATAGTCGTCAGTAGCTCTTCTGAGCAAGCCATTTAGATTCAGATTTGTGATCTCCAAGAATAGTATTCTCTAAATTTTTAAATTCATCCTTTCTTCAATATGTACCTTTTTTGATTATGTGAATGAATTTAATAGTTTCCGTCACCAGTGCGATGTATTGGATCCGTAACCGTTTTGGTACTCTACCACCCACCTAACGCTTGTGTATGGCTGGCTGCATGCTTCGTAGGAGACACTACGTATATTAGTCGTTTTTACATTTAATTCTAAATGTAGTAATTCTCTCTAACAAAAAAAATGTAAATTTTATATAACTATCTTACATGAAGTTTTATAATTTTTTGTAAATGATATTTCAGAAAATTATGTGGGCCACGATACGAATTTTTTTTTATAGTGCGTGAAAATTGTAATATAGTTATCCATCAATCCGAATGTTTTCTTATCACATACTTTACTGTATTTAACGTACAAAATATTAGGAAAATAAACTGATAAAATATTATGATGGCCTGCATATTAATAAAAAAAAGAGCGACCCAATTCTTGTTTCTTTTATGGAGAGATTTACTCCTAACCAAATAGTACAACGGTGACCCGGAGCCAACTAGTCCCAAAAGTTTTTTAAATTCGTTTTGGGACTAGTCCTACCTGAAGATGACAAAAAAATGATCGAATACTTGTGTTATTATTATGAATATATTCAAATTGTTTAGTACAGTTAATGTATAAAGTTGTTGGTCGCTTTATTTATTTTATATACATACGGACAGTAATTATGTCAAATGTAACAAAATGTAAAAAAGTTTAAATCCCTAATTTGAAAAGTGAGATCCCGACATGACTGAAAATCAATCTGATTCAACTCTGTTGTATCAACGTCTTGTAAATATATATTTGACTTGATGTCTCATCAATTTGGTGACATGCTGACGATTTAACATACAGTTTCATACACTCAGTTCAGTTTCTTCTACCTTTAAACTAGCTTCAAAAAAGTTAGTTTAAAATATCGTTAAAAATCTGCTTAATTAATAATGCGTGAAGTGTTTAAATAGTAATAAAACATAAAAAATCATAATATTTATTATGGAAACATCAATGTGCGTAATGCATTTATTTCCTTAATGCACGACTCTCTTATTTTTTTTATATTTATTGATAACTATTTTCAAGATAGAATATACATGCACATAATATATTTTAATTGCAAAATTGCGTAATTGCAAATACCACAATCATGTAATAAATTATATCATAATGTCTCTATTTGATATCCTTGGAATTAGAAAACTCTATTATTCTTAAAAACTATTCAAAAATTTGTTAAATAGAAAGCTGAAAGAAAAATCAGATAATGTAGAAAAAAAATAGCATGGAATGAAGTTTGTTGTAAAAGCAGTACACAATATCACCTTTGATGTCCTCATAAATGTCATCAATGTCTCTGTATCTTTTTACTTTCTCATGTACGTAGTATACAGAAAGATTTGTAATCGAGAAGAAATTCAAAAGCGATATTCGACGGAAGTATCCGTTTTAGAAATCCCTTATTTAGAAAATGTGGGTTTCGGAATAACGTCCGTCGGTTTCTCTATGAGCAGCGATACTGAATAAACGGAATAATATATTTAATCCATATTTCGTGTTTACGGGAGAATTTACTTGTTGTCAATGCACGTGATCTAATTTTATTTTTCCTTTAAAACAAATATGGAAATCAAAGTACCCTTTTGAATTTGTCTCAAAAATGGCTCCAAGGCATTTGCTGAAATTTTGGGTACGTAGTATGCATTACATCTGCATTAGCGGTATTTCCCTTGAGACTTTATTATAAGCGCAGGAAATTATTCCCTGTCTGTTACACTTAAACATTAGCTTACTGTTTCAAGAAGCTTGAAAAATATTTAGCAATGCAAATGGACCAAGCAGATGTAAAATACACTTTTCGTAAACTGAAATGAAAAATATTATAATGATACAATACATAGGAGGACATCGAACGCACTGCAGATATGAAAATACTCCAATTTCCGTCTACAACAAATTTTAAAATTTAATAACACTTCTTCTATATTCTTTGGTGGAAAATCGTATATGAGAAAATATTTGCAATGGTACGGCTAGAGTTATTTTGTGTGGTTTTTAAATACTTCTTAGGTGTAATATATCATCTATATAACAAAAGGGCTATTAACTCACTTTGAGAGCAAACTAGGAGAGATGACGCACAAAGTAAGTCTGATGGAACGGGTAGGCAAGGAAAGGTAAGAGTAACTTTGATATATTGTCAATAGGCTACATAACATTAGCTACTTTTAAAATTAGAGGTGCTACTCTGGGTTGGTGACTCGTTATGGTAGTACTTTACACAACCTCGAAAATGTAAGATTTTGTTTATATTACGTAAACGTGTTGTTATTATGACTGTTAACAAGTGGACAGACTTTCATGACCTTCACGAGAATAATTTGCGAGGTATTGCAACTTTAATTTAACATGGTCTGTTTCGCAATTCATAAGGGTGGTTTCTTTAGTCCAAAGACCTGTAGTTTTCCCACATTTACCATCATCAAAACTGGGATTTAAAAGAAAACGAGTCATCCTTATTGTGCTGATTATTAATTCCTTCGTGATCTTTCCGTTTTTATAGAAACTATGTTTTTATGTTTTCTGTAAATTAGATAATCTGAATATATTTTTCGTCGGAGCTTTAGTACTCGCCAACGCGTAGGTTATTAGAACCCCCATATCTCTTTTATTCCCAGCTCTCAAAAACGTGACTGATTTTCGTTCCAGTATAATAAGTGTAATATTGATAGACGAATCACTCAAGGGATAAGAATTTCTTCAAAAAACTAATGCCGTTTATGTTATTTTTAAAACCTCTGTAACAAACCACCCGAATTCCATAATTATTTTTGTAAATATAAGACTATTCTTCGAAAAGTAATCTATTCCACTAAAATAATAGAAAACGTCAGACATATACTAAAATCGAACAACCGGATGAAAGCCATGTGGAATATTGTTAAAAATACACGTCGTCTGAAAATCGCGAAGAAAATATTTCTCTACTGAACGAAGGCAAAATCGTATCAAATCCTCAGGACATTGCATATTTGTTTAATTCTGACTTCTCAGAAGTAGGTAAAGTAACGAACTCAATATATCCAAATCAATGTTCTCCAATTATATCTACCCACGAACCCAATTCTATATTCACTATCGAAACTGACGCCAGTGAAGCCATTAGAATTATCAGCTCATTAAAAAACAAATTTTCAACAGGCATAGATGATATTCCCGAGTTTATTGTTAAATTTTCGACCCATGCTATGTTAAATCCACTCCAAAATATTTTTCATTTTTCTTATTCGGAAGGGATGTTTCCCAACATATTTAAGAAAACTAAAGTGAAACCTTTACAGAAGGAAGGAAACCAACTTAATATTGGAAATTACCGACCAATATCTCTACTACCCACTTTCTCAAAAATCCTAAAAAAAAAGGATTCTATAAGCGTCTTCTAGATTATTTATCAAAAAAAACATTCTCTCTGACGATCAACACGGTTTTATGAAATTCTTTTTCCGCTACAAGCACCATATTTTCCTTCTTAAACGATGTTACCACATCTCTTCACCGTGGAGAAAATCTTCAGGGGTTTTACTTGATTTATCCAAAGCATTCCATGTCATCGATCACGCAATTCTCCTTTCCAAATTGCATTCTTTAGGCATTCGTGGACTTCCACATCGATGGCTAAACTCTTATTTAAAAGATAGATATCAACAGGTCGAAATATTCTATACTAAAAATTAAATACTTCAAAGTTTTCTTCCAGAAACAAAGCCAAATACTTGCGGATTATCACAAGGTTCAATTCTAGGTATTATTCTTTTTTTATTGCATGTGATCGACATGTCATCCACATCAGATTGCAAAATGGTTCTTTTTGCTGATTACACTTATTTACTATGTAAACATGTCAACGCTCAAAAAGTTTTGTCTAACCTTTCGATTTGGTTACATGCAAATCGTCTCATTGAAAAAACTGGCAAAACAATGTCTATGTCAGTTCACAATAGCATCACAAAATCTTTATTCCAGGTTTCTTTTTCTTTTAACGGAACACAATTAAAAACTGTTACGAATACAAAATTCTTAGTTTCTCCATATTCAAGACAACCTCAAATGGAATTGCCACGTTGACAATCTTATTTCCCAATTAAGAAAATTGTGTTACGACTTCCGAATCTTAGTTAATGTAGTTAGTCCGCGTATTTCCCGTTGCGAATATTTTGCAAACGTTTACTCCCATTTACGTTACGGCATTACCTTCTGGGGTAATTCCGGTCAGAGTATTCAAACTTTCAGAATTCAGAAGAGGATAGTTCGGATAATTTGTAAATCTCANATCAATATCTTAACACTTCCATGCATTTATATTTATGAAACGGTCGTGTATGTTAAGACCAAATTACTGAAGTGCCACCCATGCTTCGTACGAAACAGTCTCGTTCACGAACACAATACTCGTAATAGTAATAATGATCATCGCCATAAAATGTCAACCACTATTTGCCACAAAGGACCATATCATTCACGAATCGTTCTATTTAATTCCCTTCCCAAGAATATGAAAGATATTATGAAATAGAATCTCTTCAAATCCGCGGTTAAAACTACCTCCTGCACCAGTGCTCTACAATGTAAAATAATTTATTAATTATAATAAAAGTTAAATCCGTCTTGTACTTTATCACGCCATTGCTGTAGTATTTTTTAAATAACTTATAACAATTTCAAAAATTATTTACTTTCATGATTGTTGTACCTTGTGATTCATATTNTAACCCCATACTGACCCTGGTTTTGCTCTGGTTTTGCTCTGGTTTTCCTTCGGGTAGAGGCGGATTTCTTATACAGTTTCTCTTGGCTTTGTCTCGGTTCAAGTGTATTGTAATAATAAATCGTGAATTTAGTGTTATTTTAATTCTTAAACACTATACTTATAATAATCTATATTTTGATAATAATTTGTTCATGTTAAATTTTGCGTTAAATTACATACATATTGATATTCTATCAGTATTATAACTTGCAGCTAACTTTTTATCATATCTAGGATAATTTGCTGAAATTTTTGAATCCGCCTCTGCCTTCGCGCCCTTGTTCGGAATTGATAGGATGATCCCTAGCTTGCTTCCGGAGAGAAAATTAGTTTGTTGGCCTCTACGTTGTCATAGGCAGTTTGTACAGTGTTTTGACAATAAATTCATTATTATATAATTGTAATGCAATTTCGTTGTTTTCGTGGCTTTTATTCTATTGTCAAGATTTGAACCAAAGATTACAGGAAAATGGACCCAGTACGCTTGCTACTTGCATCACTGTACTGTATGTTTTGGGATCGATATATTTAGTTATAATATGATAAACTGATTTAAACATTGTTAAAAAAACAGTTGAAAACTGCGTATGGTCACATGAGGGGCAATAAACCAAGTTACTAACCGGAGACTAACAAGTGACCATCCCATCAATTCCGACCAGGGCCTTGGCGGCGGATTTAATATTAACAAAAGAAATTATTTAATAAATATCTCCTGATATCTATTTATTATTAAAAATAAATTGTAGATATAAGTGCACTAAAAATTCGAGATAATTAAAACAAAAGTATTAATGACATCCCGCTTAAGGAGAATCCACCTCTGCCCGGAGGAAAACCGGATTAAAACCTGGACCGGAATGGGGCTACAGAGATAATGTACACTACCGTGCCATGGTTGGGTACATTTAGAAATAAACTCTTAATAAACAAAGGGAGCAAAATCAACATATCAACGAAATATGACATAGTGTGATATAATATATATGCTATCATATATCATATGATATATGCTATGATATAATATATGAAATGATATATTATGTGTTATATATATGACATGAAATGATATATGATATGCTATGTGACTTGATATACGAGAAGATATATTATAAGATATGTGATATAATATGAATTCATATGATATAATATATAATAAATATAATATGAATCCCATATCAACACACTTGTGTCACCCCCCTTCATTCACATTGCCAGACGGTGGCAACCACCCAAATTAACGTAGGCGCGCGCGTCATTGTGTGGTCGACCTCTTCCACTTTTTTATCTTGTTTATGTTTTAAAACTCAGACCATTTGTCCCAAAAATTTCCTAAGTGAGTCTCCTTCCTACGTAAGTTTTGCTTTACAAGAGGTCTATTCTTCCCGTCTTCTTACTTCTGCGAAACAGAGTATCACTGTATTTCTCTCAAGGATATTCACAAGACGTCTCCCCCTTTTTCCTCTTACGTTTCGCAACATACCAACATCTGTCACAATTGCCAGTACATACTCGTATGTACATATTCCATTGCGTCTCTTTTCCTAAAGACAGTTATCTTGGTCGTCTCTCCGATGAAAGCTTAGTTAACCGATGAAGTTAAATTTCTCGTATCCTCTCCTCCCTTCAAAAATTGCTTATAACTGGCTTTCATTTTCCAACACACTTCAATTTTCGAAGACAGCTAATTTTGCATCTCTTCAAACTTAAGAAATTACGATTTCTCATGTCCCTAACACGGGCTTACGAAATACCACTAAATATTTATTTACTCTTCAACCTCGCCTGAATGCGTGCTTCTAACATATATTGTTTCCCTCGTGTCATCTCTTATTGCCATAATTTAAAATAAATAGACATCCTTTAAATTGCTGAAGCCAGCTTCTAAGAATGTGCGCTTCTTGTCGCAAGACAACCTCCATTTTCAAATTTTCTAAAACTCCGAAAATATCTTCTTCTACTTCCTATGACATTGTAGCCCGTCGTCGGGCCTTTGCCTCCTCAATTAGCGCCTTCCACACCGCTCTGTCCACAGACTTTCTTCTCCAGGCTCGTACTTTAAGTAGGGATATTGCATCTTCTCTCACCATGTCCTCCCTTCTTGCCCGTGGCCTTCCTCTACGCCTCCCGCCTTCAAATTTCACTGCGAGTATTTTCTTCGGTATTCGATCCTGTGCCATGCAAAAAACATGGCATTCCTGCCCATTCCAGCCTCCTAAATCTGACCCACATGGAGACCGCTATGTCCTTGTATTGACTATATCTTTGCCTCCACCGGTCCCCGTCTTTCATTGAGCACAGTATTCGTCGAATATCTTTCCTTTCGAATAGGTCGAGGGCGTTAGCTGAAGATNCATCTTTCCTTTCCAATAGGTCGAGGGGGTTTACTGAAGATTTGGTCAACGTCCATGTCTCAAAGCCGTAAGTCAACACTGGTGTAATAAGTGTTTTATAGAACGTAAGTTTGGTTTTCTTGTGTACATCACGACATTTCAAGAATGGGAGGAGGGAGAAATACGCTCTATTAACTGAAAGGATGATATTCTAGAGCTCTTCCATCTCCTCATTGTTCTCAGAGATCATTGCACTGCAGATGGCAGAATTTCTTTACTCTTTCAAATTTATAGTATGCTGCCTCAACATGTCTGGATGTGGGCCAATTCTTTGTCTGTATCAACTCTTTGGTATTTTCTTCATTTATTTGATGCCCTACTTCTTTTCCTTTTTGATCTATCTCGATTAGGGTATCTATTGCCTCCTTAAGCCTTCTGTCAGCTATGTTAAGATTATCTGCGTTTCTTATCACCTGCACCTTTTTTTGTTGTATCGTACCTCCCCTGTGGATGTTGGTATGTCTTATGACATATACTAGGTATGACAAGTACTAGGTTGAACAGGAGGGAAGTAAGACCATCGCCTTTCTTTAANGCTTTAATCCTTGTGCAATTTCAATCGGGTTACTCAGTTCAGTTTGCACCTTCACATATCCTGTGTTGTTGATGATTGTAACATTTACTAACCTTATTAGTTTTTCCGGTAGGCCCAAATGTTGTAGAATCTTCCTGATGCTACTTCTGAATACAGAGTCGTAAGCTTGCTTACAGTCCATATAAATTTGGTAAACATTTATACTAAATTTACCATATTTTTTCATGATTTGCCTAATGGTATATAATTGACCTACCGTGGATCTTCCTTTTCTGAAAGCAGCTTGGTAATCCCCTATTACGTTCTTAGCTCGTTGTTTAATTCTGTCCCTCAGGATACTTGTGAAGACTTTTTTTGCATTACATAGTAATAAGATGCCACGGTAGTTATGACAGTTTAATTTATCTCCCTTCCTGTATTTTGGACAGATAACACTTTTTTCCATTCTTCCGGCATCTTCTCTTTGTTCCAAATATCGCATATTAGTTCAAATAATGAGTTCACCATTTGATCTCCTCCATATTTATTTAATTCAGCTGGTATATTGTCATACCCAGGAGCTTTTCTATTTCTAAGGTTCTTCATGGCTATCTCCACTTCTTTCATATTTGGTGGTTGTTCTATCTCCTCCTCTATCTCATCCTTATCCGTATTCTGTCCCCTTCCCCAAGTTTCGTTTATCTTCTGTATTTTAGGACTCTTGGCTGAGTTGAGGAGAACCGAGAAATATTCTAACCCATCTCCTTTCAACCTCTTGCTTTCCTCCCACTAGCTTACCATCCTTGTCTTTAACTATGTTTGTGCGTGCCTTGAATCATCCTCTCAGTGTATTTATTTCTTTATAAGTTTCTGCTGGTTTTGCCTCTTTTAGATTTAATTCTAATTGCTTCATGTTGTCTCTGATCCACTGTCTCTTCTTCTTCTTCTTACATATTTTCTTTCCTTTTTATTTGCTTCATCCAGCGTACTTTTCTTGGCTCTGGTAGGTCTCTTCACGTACTTAGAATGAGCCATTTTCCTTTCTTCAAGTACGGTTTCACATTCTTCATCAAAACATTCGCATTTATTTCTATTTTCTGGGCTTCCGAGAGAGGCAACAGCTGCGGTTACTACACTGTACTTGATTTTCCTCCAGAGGTCTTCTTTTTCATCGTTTCTTTGTTCTTCCTTTTTCCCCTTCCATGTGGTCAATGCCGTGGTAAGGATTTGTTGATATTGTTTCCTTGTATTCATGTCTTGTAGGTGTCCGATTTTGAATTTGGCACTGTGAGTGGTATTACCTATGCATGAGTTTGTTAATCGGCATCTATATTACATTCTTACTATGGAATTGTTTGGATCGATAGTCCGCTCCTCTTATCGTCCGTACATTCAAGATGTTTGTTGTTCTTCTCTTATCAATTAGTACACGGTCTATTTGACTAAATGACATTCCAACTGGATTATGCCACGTTCTTTTGTGGATATTTCGGTGGGAGAAGCATGTAGAGCTGACTATCATATTATGACCCGATGCTAGATGAACCATTTTTCCCCATTCTCATTGGTTTCTTCATGAAGGCTGTATCTTCGAATTATTCGTGACTGGTGAGTTTTTCAGGGAATAGGTAGTCAGCCTCGCGCCCAACCTCCATCCTGGTGGACCAAGATTTGTGTAGGGTTAACTCCCCTAGAAGATTTGGCTTCCACACACCTTTCCGAGCCTCTTCTGCCCTTGGATTTCNTCAAGGTAGAAGACAGTCTTTATTTCTTCTTCACTTTCTTCTGTTGGACGTTGATAATTGTGATGTTATTGAACTGAGTTGATATTCTCAAAGCGCATATTCTGTTATGGACTGGCCTAAAATCTATTACATTTGCTCTAAAACTACTATCAACTATAAATACTACCCCTCCCTGTTTTTCACTTGGATCCTTCCCACTACTGAAGATTGTATGTTCCTTGGTATCCCAGATATTATGGTCATTCCATCTTGTTTCTTGGATAGCCGCCATTTTTTGTTATTTTCTTTGACTCGCTTCAGCAATACTCGCCGTGCACCTACTTATGAAAGTATTATGAGTCGACTTGTTACATATAGAAGAAGTAGAATTACCTCCAGTAAAAATGCGAAAAGCAGTTAAGGAAATTCAGAATTTATTAAATGATATCAGTACTATAGATGCGGAACGGTTTCAAAGTCCACTGAAGCCTAAGAAATTAAAGGAAGCAAAGAATACAAGCAGAACAGATAATGTTGTAGTGCACGCGCAACTGAATAATTTTATCAAACATAAAGAGTTTAACTTGTCGTCAACTGAACTGCGAATGAAAGAGATTAAGAATGACACGATGTATGAAATAGTCGATGATTCTATTGTTATGGAAGGGAATGATTTTCTGTGTTCTCCCTTTTCAGTAATTGTTAAGAATCGAGTAGATAATATTATTTACGATTCACGTGTTTGTGAAGGAGATGTCGTTAATAAACTGTTGTGTTCTCCCACTCCGGATATTTTGCTGAATCAACTAGAGAATTCAGATTCAGTGAGAGTCAGAAAAAATAGTGTGAATGACATTCAGTAAGACGATGGTTGCGAAGTGGAGGGAAACAAAATTCAGTTTTGCGAAGGAAATGACTCAGTTATTCCTGCACGAGTGAGCTGCAGCCTTCAAGAAATGAACAGTCAGTTCATCGTACTACCAGAGACAATATCAATACGACCTTCCACGCTGGCTAGGTCTTCCTTACAAATATATCTTCCTGTAGGTCCCGTAATTAGTATTGGAAATTTTCAGATGGGATTCTACCAAAATAGTGTAAAGTGCAACAAGATAGGTCTGTCACCATTATTTTCATGAATTATACGAAAGATTAAAAAAGATTTCGCAGAAAACGTAAACTTTTTTTTTGTCAAGTAATAGACAGTTAAGACCATTTTATTCACTTTCTAGGTGAAGGACCATTTCTTTGGTCAGACACGACATTGAAAAACGATTTATTTAAACATATCAAATTGGAAGAAACACCAGAATCAATAAGGGAATAACTGAAAATTTTAATTACTGAGTTTTCGGATGTTTTTAAATTGGGAATAACAGATTAGGGTGCACGGGCTTAGTGAAACACTCCACCGATGTGGCGGATGTGCCGCCAATAGCTAAGCGACCTTATGCGCACAAAGAAATCAAACAGACAGCTATCTCAGATATACTCGATTATAGAGTCATATCACCTAGTACTTGTCCGTTGCTGGATAACATAATTTTTGTTCGAAAAAAAGGGAAACTGGGAGAAAACAGTCTATAGACCATGCATAGACTATAGATCAATTAACGCAGTTACCAAAAAAGAAGTATTTCCTTTACCCAATATCGAAGAAATTTTCAATGAACTTGGGGGTGCAAATTTTTATCTACTTTGGACTTACACAGTGGGTATTGGCAAGTTAAAATGGATTAGGATAGTAAGGAGTGTACCTCCTTGAGCACACCATTCGGTCATTACGAAACGAATAGACTAACTATTGGGTCAGTTAATGCACCTTCACTATTCAAGCGACTCATGTCTATTGTTATGGGAGATCTCATTAGTAAAGGTTGCATAGTTTACCTGGATGACGTGCCTCGTTATGGTACTGTCACGGGGCTAACATTATGCAAAGGTTTATAATATTACTCAAAGCTGACACTACGTAAGAATTTTATAATATATTTGCAGGGCGGATCTTTAAATCGATAGCTTAAATAGTTAGTGTCATTTTAATCGTGACTCTTCAGCCGGATCTCCGTAGCGTCAGTCGCAAGAGATAAGAACTTTTCCTGTTTGTCCCGTCGCTGTGGTGGGGTTTCCAGAGAACCTATTTTTCTCTGTGGTCAAGTCCGAAATGACTCACGATCGTATGACTCGCCACGCCACTGCAATCTGTCACCCCTCCTCCATGAGACATTCCTCCCTCTTTCTTCCTAATTGCATTTAAATGCATAAGACAACGCCTTACCATCTCCACAAATTATTGTAGAGCCGTGTGCAACGACTCCCCTCCCAATGACTTCTCCTACCATGAAGAGCTCCTCAATACATTCAAATATCCACATGGCACCCCCCACCCTTACCAGGGCGTTTTCGGGAAGTTACAAACCAATTCCCCCGCATACCCCTCACGGTTACTTAAACTGGTGACCACCCATCCGAGGGCCCTTACCCCCTTGCCTTCTTGCCTTCTTCTGCTATGGGGGACTCGCTGGAGAAGATGTGACGTGCCCGAGAATGGGTGCGTCGGCGACGGGACGCAAGAGCGCGGCTTCACGAGGTGCAGCCGACAACAGTTTTGATGACGGTCTGTATTGACGATAATGGTAAGCATATGGAACATTCTAAAAGGACCCTTACGAGTCTTTAGAAAATGTTAATGCAATATATTGATCTCTCGCTCCGATAAGGGCATTCAACATAACTATGTAATCACATCATTATAACTTTTCAAATATAAGCTCTCTTCGAGCTTATGTGCAGATTCAATTATTAAACCTTTGTTGTAGTCTAAATGTGTCAATGTTTTATTAACCAAACGCCAAAACCTGAATAGAGAATCACTCTAACTATTTCCAAGCGAGTATTCTAATTATTTCCTTTAGGGTCTATCCTATCTCGACGTTAGGACAAAGACAACACTAAATATATACATAGCAACGACCAACGCGACATTGTATATTATTGTTGTAGCGCTATGAACCAACGCGACATGGTGGAGGCGCCACGGACCAACGCGACAGTACTTTGCTCGAAAACCATTTATCAGGACTTGGAGAAATTTTTATTCGGTTAAGAAAGGTTAATCTTAAGCTTAAACCAGATAAGTGTCATTTGTTTCAAAAAAAGACTAAGTTCCTAGGTTTTACGATATCAGAAAAAGGGCTGTGTAATTCAATGTAATTTCTTGAGAAATCGATACGTGTCACAAATTAAATACAGAACATTAGGAAGTTATTCAACGGAAACTGAAGCAAACCAGAGAACTCTTCTCAAACTAGAGACCATTTTTAGATACAAATTTTTTCAAATGAATCGGTGGTATAGTAAATATTCACGGTTTCAAATGCACTATAATTCATGAATGCCTATTTTAAATATTTACGGAATAGATAACACTAATGTATGTTCTATATATGACTAGTGTCTGGCATGCTCATATTACCGAGAACGGTGGAGTTCCAAGCCCAGACTACACAATGATCTTGTCAAGAGTGAATGTGTAGCTTTTGGTTGAAGTTAGGAATCAACGCGGTATCCCTCTTGAACCACGGAAGAAGATTTCTACATAATCAACACAGTTGCACGTCAGCAACTCTCCTCGCATTCTCATGCAACTCCCCATCACTTAGAAATATCTGTCGAAGAAACGGTGAGTCAACTATAACGCAGTACCTTCACAGTGGCGTGATCTCCAGACAAACGTGTCACACCGATAATTACTCGCGGAGAAAACTCCACGGATTGCATGTGACACCAAAATTCAGAGGAAGCAATGCATGTACAGAATGATCCCGATTATTTACGGCACAAACTAATGGGATGGGACACGTTTCTGTAAACAGGACGCAAACTCAAGATATAAGAAATGAAAAGAAAGACAATGTGTTCATTGACAGTGTCGTTTACTAGTGCAATGTTTTCAATAACTGTTCTAAATTGCGTCCACCAACAATAATACATGCTTCACAGCGTCGGTGCGGCGATTCACGTACACATTTAGAGATGCTAGATATCACACGCACACGTGCAGCAGCTACGGATATTCGAGCGACGAGACCCTCGTCTGAGTCAAGTGGAGTCGCATAAACAAGACTCTCTACGTGTGCCCGTAAAATGTAATGTTACCGCGTCACTAACGCGCATATTCCTATGCTATAAAAAATTGTTACAGTGTCCTGTACCAAAGGTTGTGCCATGAATTCTGGAACCCTCTGTATCTTAACAATTGAATATGACATTTCATCCTCACTGTTCGGATACTATAAGACTGGGACGTCATATCCATATGTTTGGATAAATCATTTGGTAGCGATTTGGTCAAAAATAGCAACATAGGACAAGTGATCAATTTATCGACTCGACGCTCTTTGTGCCAATTGAGTGACATCTCTCGATATTCGAGCTTGTATGAACTATTTTCTAAAGCATCACGTAATCCATTGAACTTTATTTCGTTTCCCCGCCAGAACAACCTAAGATAACCTGGCATCACGTATCAAGTTAATCGAAAAAGATGGACAATCGACACCCGCAGATCGATTCGGGGGCAACCTGTGACGTCACAAGCTGGCGAGCACGACCCTTACCGCTGCAAGCATGCTTCCGACGAGTGGATGCTCGGTCTCACCACCCATAACTCGCTCGAAGAGTCATCATCTCATCATTTCATCGTTCACTTCTCATTCGATTACGACGCCGACAACTTCTCCTCATGCTTATACAGACGGCTTCTGCTGGAAGGTCTTCAGCCGGCAACTGCTTATCTCGTTGACATCTCAACATGCAACCGTCACGCGAGATTACTTCACGGTCAAAGCGCCACGTGCTCACCTGCTAGTATCGTTGGGCCGCGAACTGCCGACCTTTCATTATCAACTGCACGTCAACCCATATCATCTATCAACATCAACCCAGCCTCAGCCATTACAATAAAAATGCAAGGAATTATAAATATTAATTAAAAAAAGATGGAGAGAAGCAACTAAAATTGGTTGCTAATCGTTAGATGTGAAACTGTACTCGCATGACAGTTGACAATGAAGGTTTTTAATGGGACTGTCAGAGTTCAATTGTGAGGTTACGTGAGGAGGAAGAACAGTCCACTGTACGTATAATACGCATGACTGAATCGGAGAAGTAAAATTATATAAAGGCTGTGAAAAAAATTGTTTTCTAGTATATCACCTAAAAGCGAAATAAAAACAAACAAAGAATTTAGAGGTCTTGACTACACTCTTCGTTTATTAAGCATTGTGTGTGAAGTGTATTTTTCTAGTGTCTGGATTTTAAAATAATTCGCAATTACGTACATATTAGATTTAATACTGATAAAAAGTTTATTTCAGTGGGTTTTCTTCCTGGTATTTAATTTAATAGCACCAAAGTAGATAAAGATGGAAACTAACAAAGGAATTTATATATCATGTCAGAAACCCAGGTAACGCCGGGCAAATAAGCTATCTCCATTCTCAATAAGAGATCATTCCAGATCTGTTAAGAGGTATGTTAATATCGTTTGTACGGTAAAATATACCAAATTACAATACCAATTATAAAATTAATGTTGGTGTTAGTTCTTTTCAATCTATGTGTAACCAGTAATTACACAATTTTTATTTTTGTCTTATTCATGAATTATTTAAAAAATTTGAATATCCAGTTTTGTTTGTTTTAAGTTTCTTTTCAAATCCGAGGTAACGCTAGGTACTTCTGCTAGTACAGTCCAAAATAAGAGAATACATTCAAAACAGTATGGTTTATATTGATTTCTTCACAAAGGCGTAAGTACATAATGTACAATTTGGATAACGAACAATACGTGAGAATAACTGCAATGACAATCTTGGTGGTAAAAGGGAGAAAAAAGAAAGTGGTTATTATTGAAACCTTTCAAGAAAATTAATAATTATTATTTTGAGGGAGGCAAACAAAAATAGATTTCTTGTTCAGAAAAATCTATATCACAAAAGAAAGGGTATGAAATGTTCTTTAGCTCTTCATTATCTACTTTCGACAGGGCACATTCTCATTTCGATTTAAGAATAAAAAAAGACTTTAAAAATGCATTGTACGAGTCATTAGTAAATATGGAAATCAAAAGTTTAAGGAGTGGTAGCGACACCTAAAATATTTCTTAATTGTGAAATTTTAATGGAAATTATACTTTAAGACAAAACAATATGGGAGAAAGTCGAAACTAAATTTCGAAAGTTATTGTTTGCAATTATTTTCTTCGACAATAAAGTTTATTTATTTAAAAAACACCCTAATGAACAGTTCTTTCTATTATCAGATTCAGAACATTTCGATTGTGATTTCTCTCAATATTTTATTTCTCCTCTTTTAATCAACAATTGAATGTTTTCAAGTTGTGATATATATGTATTGATAAGAAGGGACAGCTACAAATCGTAAAACTTGGATATATTCTCTTAAGACTTATTTCTTCTAAACAGTTAACTGTATCTATTGAAAAAAAATCCTGAGATTAGATTAGAACCACTCCAAGGAAAAGCCTCTGGTTCCGGATTCATAATTTTAATCTAGATGTAATTAATCTAGGCAGATGGATTGCGTTATCAACTAGGTTGGAAGAGTGTAACCAATGAAATATAGATAAATACGCAAATTTTTGTTTTTTAATCTGTCTTGCAACTATAAACTCGATTCTTAATTATTTATTGATGAATACTTCGAAAAATCTATTTTCATTTTCTCTAAACACGATTTAACTATCTTTTCAGCATAACTTAAGAGTATTTTAAAGTAATTTGAATTGTTACAAATAACTGCATTTCTTTTCGTGAAACTTCTTGACTATGAGTAATCCACAGAAAAGTGTCTCGTTGATTCTCCCAACTAATTGGGATAGCTCGTAAAGTGTTTCCATTTTGTATGCATCATAAATATCCTTTTCAGTTATGTATGATTTACTACTATAGATTCAAATTTTAAAGAATATCAAAAATTATATTCCAGCATGTTAGATCTAACGTGCACCATTGCGCATTCTTTTTATTGAATTGAGATGGACATATTTTACAGAAACTTATTATTACAAGTCTGTGTTTGTCGTATGCACAAGGTTCTGTGTAAATGAAAGCCTCTAACCGCGCATCCTTTTTCCTTTCTCTTGTTCCGTTCCTCTTTTTACTGGTGGGTAGAATTTATATCGTCAAATTTATTGTTGATCGAAAAGATAAATTGGTAATATTTTTGTTATATGGGCAATGTAGCGTGGTCTTGAAGTTTATCTACATGTAGCGATAGGGGGTAGGAGTTGGGTTATAGGCTATTGTTAGTAGATGGGCCGGTTCGCGGCTTTTACCAACATGACTTACAAGGAGGGTTTAGCAGGAGNAAGTTTAGCAGGAGTAGTTAGTAATAGTTAGAGTTAGTGATACTAGGATAGCAGAGAGTTTGCATTTCGCAGCTCTATGAACTGGGACTAAGTTCCTGGAATTGAACTCGGAGTGACTCGCTGTCGAGCACGCTTGCTAACTCCCGCACCAACGGAGGGGCAAGAGAATGATGATTAAAATGTGAGGGCTCTGTTTCCGCAGATGGGGCTGCGGAAAGCGGCGGGGTACTCAGAACATGAACGGAAAACGCTGTTGGAAGCGGCGCTCGAAGTCACCAACAAGAAGCCGCATGGCGCGCGGCGGGTGCTGTGGATGCTGGTGCTGGTCTCGGGAATCAGCTTATACGCGCTCTACATTTACTGCGAAGTGTACCACCAGGGTTCTCAGCACGGTCGCGTCGTTGATGGTGAGTCTTCGTGTCTATTCTGGTATTTTATTGTGGACCCGATTCACCATTCGTACTGACTTTCTTAACAGCAGCAAATAACGGCCATCTGAAGGTGGGACCAGCACTCCAAGTGAGTCAAATCACTGAGATGTATAATTGTTTCCTTTATTCTTCTTCTAATTGTTTTAAAGCACAACAATATGAATAATAAGGACGAAATTCATTATTTAATAACTGATAACAGTTAATTATATAGTACAAACCACATTGAGTAACTCGCATGACTCGTTTGAAATACACACTAGCATACACAAACATGGCGACCGAGCACAACGATTCCGTGATTTATGAGCCTCACCGCGAAAAAATTGAAATAAATTTCTGAAACTTCCGGTGACCTGTAGATAGAAGTGACAGAAATTTTACGACTGAAAATTTACTACAATTCAAACTAAACTTCCAACGATTCAGTGATTTAACGTTTGGTCTTATTTTGGGAATAACTGTTTTCTCCATTAGACGCAATGTATTTTGACATCAAGTATAATTGCTATAAATTCATTTAAATGGCCAGTGAGGTACGTTTTTCAAGTTAAAATTAAAGGAAATACGTGTTGCTCTGTTTATTTATACCGATTTGAGATATTTTTGTAATTTAATTTTACCCCTGCTAGTACTGCCTCAAGGTATTATATAAATCAGAGCGACTAGGATTAAGTACCTCCAAATATTGTTTGAATTGATAGTTTGAACCACTTCCTATCCATTGGCGATGAAGGTTTATATTCTTGCTGCGCAAATTTTCGAATTATTTGAATTAAAATTATTATGGGTTTATGTGGAGAAACTTTCACAAGTTTGTGATTTTTTATATTCTTGCAAACGTACTGGGTTACAAAGCAATGAAATCCTTCTAAAACATTGCAAATGTAAATAGGAACACTAAGACTTTATTAGTATCATAGCTTCAGGGGCATTTACAAAAATAATTAAGTAAAAACTGTGGAAAATATTTAAAATGAAAGAGTTTTCCGGGCTACGTAGCCGTGGTCTGTTTTGGTCTACACCAGACGTTTCGGTTACAAGTGCGGTAACCATTATCAATGGGAACGTGGCTTGCGAGGACGTAGCACACGGGCCGAAGTCTTAGTTGCAACTGGCGAAAATATTGTTCGAATGGAAATGGCGACTGCATCACGTGATTGATGACAATGAAAGCCTCGTCACAGAAAGAGTCAAACGACAAGCTAGATTTATTATTAATTTTTAAGAATACAAAAAAATTGTTCTCGTCGAATAGTAAAAATCAGTAGAATAAATTATTAATTAATAACAGCGTCATTGGTAGTTATTTCCAAGTTTTCTGAATAGTTGACAACTTGACTTCAGTCAAAGCAGCAGCTTTGATTCAAACACAGCAGAATGGTTGTTGCTAAGTGAAGCTTAGTGACAACCGGACTAGCGTAAGCTGAGGTAAGATGGGTGAAGTAGCCCAGTGTGGGGGGACGAACAGATGGTTCGCGGTGGAGAGTGACGGAAGGAAGAGGAGACTTGATCATCTGATGAGTGTGTGAACGGACGTGGAGGAGTGACTTGACGATGGGTGCGTGGGGAGGCAGAAGTGGAAAAAGAGACGACCCGTGAGTGTTAGAAGCGAGCTGCAGCTCAGAAGGCGGTCCCAGGATGAAGATTATCTATTGGGTGAGTGAACATTGCGTATGTCAATTGTTGCTAGACAAATTGACTTTTGATTTGAAGGTGAGTGTGTCAGTAATTCATGGTAAAGGTGTACTAAGCTGGTGATTATACAGAGGAATAAAGGAAAAGGTGGACTTAGAGCTAAAGGTATCTTAGTAGGAGTATGGATGCAAGTTTATATGAGTTTGGAGAAATTGACGGGGGTGATTTTTATTTCGTTACTTCACTGTTTCTCAACTGAACTGTTCCACAACGATATCCCCTTCAAAATAAATAAGTTAAAAGATCAGGAATGAAATATCGTAGAAATAAAACATGTAACATATAACGTGGAAAACTATTTTGGTGCCAACAACAGCAGAGCACGTAGAATTTTCTGCATTTCTTGAAAGTACAATGTTTTCGCTTTAAACCAGCAACACTCACGAATTGGAGTTGTAGTAAATCTTGAAGTTTCACTTCACAGAGTTCAATCTGGCACTTAATTCGATATACTAAATCCGAGCTCGGATGGCGAGGGTATTTCGTCTCAGTTATCCGTGAGCTGGTCGTCGATTAAACCTTTGACGCAGCAGTCAGCGCTTTCACATAGATCTGCTGCGCATGGGATCTCTAGTAAGAATGATTTCTAGTTGCGATCAACAAACTTATTTCGCCTTGGCAATCTCGTGATTCGTTGAGAGAATACTTCTTCGCCGTTCTCGAACCTTCCAAACATCCGTGTTCTTATTTCTTGTCAATTAGTCTTGTTTTGACATACTAGTGAATTCTAAACAAACATCATTTCTTATCTAGGACCGCTGTCGTTCTTCGGAGTAAATAAACGTTCGTTTGTCTTGCGTTCAATATGAACTTGTCTTGCGGCTTGATGTGAATACAGAATGTCTTTCGTGTATTTACATGTAATATCTATATATCTATGCAAGTGAGTAAATAAAATGGAGTGATAATATGTATCAGTTATCATGAGTGTAGCCTGATAATATCTAGCAGTTATGAGTATAGGATGTTACTGCAAAATGAATGATTTTCATTTTATTTTATATCTTTTGGCGAGGTTTAGGTCATGAGGCCTGCTCTTCTACCTAACCGTTGGACTTAGGTAAGGGAATTGGGAAGGAGAGATGTTGGGTTGACAGGGAACATATGTTACCGAACCAACATTTGTCTAGAGTAGGTAAGGAAAACCCTAGCGGCAAACCTCAGCTAATTCGGCAGAGCAGGGTTCGAACCCACGCTCTACCGCTCAGCGAGATTGTGGAGACGGAGACGCTCCCACTAGACTACCGCTTTCTGTGGTTTATTACTTTATGTGAATGAGGTCTTTAAATGTGGAGTTTGTGCCAGATTTCCTTCCCCGTCAGCAGCCACGAATCTGATCCCGGCCACGTTTTCCCGCTTCAAAAATCGGAGAAAGCTCATTACCCGGGTGATTATCGTCCTATTAGTATTTTGCCAACATTATCAAATGTATTAGAAAAGATAGTGCGTAAGTAAATTGAAAATTGTCTAACTAAAAACAGCCTTTTTGACAGTTTTTAATCAGTATTTAGAAATGGTAAGAGTACCCAAACACCTCTTATAAAGGTCACGGAAGATATGAGAAAAGCTCTGGATGATGACTGCATTTCCGTTCTCACTCTATTATCTTTTAGTAAAGCTTTTGCTCCATAGATCATGATATACTGCTACCAAAGTACAGAAAACTGGGCTTCTCCAAATACACCCTTCCCTGGATAACGAAATATTTTGATAATAGACATCACATTATAGTAGTAGGTGATAAAAAATCTTCAATATGTCCTATTGCAAGAAGCGTCCCTCAGAGATCGGTATTGGGTTCCATTTTGTTCTTAATCTATGTAAATGACCTCCCTCAAATATTATAAAATTGTAGATATCACTTGAATGCAGATAATTTACAGATTTATATGAACGAAAAATTGAGCAAAATTTCTTCTTTAATTTAACAAACTAATTGTAATTTGGCATCTCTACACAATTGGTCAATGCAAAATGATCTTTTTTTAAATCCTTCAAAATCGCAAATGATGATAATTGGTTCTTCAAGAGTTAACAAAGTTCTGAAGAATAAGATTTTACCAAATGTTGTAATTGATAACAATATAGTACCAAAATCATCGCAAGTCGAAAATCTCGGAGTAATTATGGACGATCTATTAAATTCGGAACCTCATGTTCGTTTAAAATGCCAGAAATTTTATGCCATTACTCATTCACTAAAATGTGTGGGGAAATGTCTACCAGTAAAAACTAAAGAAACACTAATAAAAAAAAAATGATATTTCCCCATCTGGATTATGGTGACATGATCTTCAATAATTTAAATAAATCATTAGCTGAAACATTTCAGAGAGTCCAAAATGNAGGGAAATGTCTACCAGTAAAAACTATGATATTTCCCCATCTGGATTATGGTGACATGATCTTCAATAATTTAAATAAATCATTAGCTGAAACATTTCAGAGAGTCCAAAATGCCTGTAATCGTTTTGTATATGATATAAAAATGAATGATCATATTTCTGAATATTATGAATCCAACAAGACTCTTAGATTAGAGCGAAGACGCATGTTTCATTGTCTGTCTTTTCCACAACATTATCAATTTCGGTTCTTCTTCTAGACTTCAGCAACAAAAATTATACAGCATCCCAAAAAGTCGTACAAATTTCCAAAATAAATCCTTCACTGTAGCCACAGCAAGATAATGGAATAATCATCCTCCATATACTAGCAACAGTAATTCATGTAAAAATTTCAAAAAGCATCTGAGGAACTTCCCTCAATAGTAGTGCAAAAGAATAAGTGTGCAATTAAATAAAATATAAATAAAATTAATCTGTTAAATAAAATCATCGATGATTTATGTTGAGAAAGCTACATTATACTTATAATAACAATACTTTTAAAATTACTTTAAAATGTATTATGTTAGTTTGTATTTTTAATATACGTAATCTTTTTCTTCCTGTACTTAAAAGTTTATTTTTGTTTTTTTATGAAAGGACGTTTGAACAAATGTAGAGAATAATATTATTAAGAATACGAATAGTTTTTATAGTTAGTGGTAACTGTTCTTTTTGTCATAGTATAAAATATTTTTAGTATTTGTAATTTTCATTTTTTTATTTATAAAATTTTAAGTGTAGAAGTTGGGGTCTTTTTTCTTGTTTATTATTCTAACTACCGTGTATGGACATATGTATGTTTAAACAAGGTTAGGCGAAGCAGCGGGCCTGATGGCCAGAGCCTCGCCATGTAATAAAAAATTTATTATTATTATTAATAATAATTTTTGTCTCGGTCATCCGAGAATTGAACCCAGAGTTACTGACCAGCAATCAAGCATTCTAAACATAAGCTACCAGAAATAAGTTATATTACTTTAAGAAAAACTTGAATGTGAAAAAAGCAGTTGCAAACTGGGTATGAACACGTGCGGTATAATAAACCAAGTTACTTTCCGGAAACAAGCAGTGGACCATCCCATCAATAATGACCAAAGTCCCAAGAGCAGTGACCGATTAAATACGTATAAAGAAAATAATATAATACGTACTGTTACCTATTTATTTTTTACGAAATTAATCTTAGGTATAATGAGCAGTCAATATTCGAGATGACAAATATAATAAATGACATTCCCGCCTATCTTAATTTCGTCACTACCCACAGGAAAACAGGAGAAAACCATGGGACAAGGGGCATCAGAGATAATGATACAAACGTGCCAAGGTTAGAAATAGTTAGAAATAAACTATTGAAAATAAAAGGGATCTTAACAACATGCATGAAAAAAGCAATTTAATTAGTATCTAAAGTATTATTACAATGACATGTCTAAGTATAAGAAAAATAAACATTAATTACATCCGAAATCATATAGAATAAATATTTTATTGGTAAACTGAATCTCTCATTAAATCCTTTTATTAAAAAAATACATTCTTTCGCATTTTAGAAACTATAGCACGCTAGAGAACTTTTAACCGTAGATTTAAAGAGATTCTATTTACAAATATCTCTTAGATTTTTGGACAGGGAATTATATAAAATTATTCCTGAATGATAAGGCAAACAATTGTTGACACGCCAAGACGATGAATATTAACCGTATTATGAGAGTTGTGCTCTTGAACTAGACTATTCCTTCTAAAGCAGGGATAGCATTTTAAAGATTATAATTTAAACATAGAAAACTCTTAGATTGCGGTGAACCTCACCGCCAGGTAACAGATTAATCATGTTACGTCGAATGAAAATGGGAGACGGGAATTCGAACCCGGGACCTTGAGCTCTGCGCGCTAATGCGCCTACCGACTGCGCCATCCCGTTCGCCTCAGATGAGGAGTTATCGTAATG
This sequence comes from Laupala kohalensis, assembly GCA_002313205.1. NCBI lineage: Eukaryota > Metazoa > Arthropoda > Insecta > Orthoptera > Trigonidiidae > Laupala > Laupala kohalensis. Next base: position 25,093 of record NNCF01126902.1, read on the forward strand.
TCGTATCGTAAAGGAGAATATACATTTGCAAAGTAAACGCAGCGAGAAAGACACAAAGCAAGCATGCTAACCCTGAGAATGCATGCTTCCAGAGAGAAGTCACTTTACTCTAAATTATGTTTCAGCAGTGATCCCAACTCCTGGCCAAATAGCGTCCGCATTTCTCGTGGATTCACCAGCGTGTCGCATCCCTGCGTTGGACCCCTGGGACAAACACGTGAGACGTTACATCTGGGCCGTAGATCCTCTTATGTGCTCTCGCGGTCGCGGCCCTCCTCTCGTGGCCTCCAATACGAGCGCCATCTTTATTCTAAGAGACGCATTTGGTGCTTACAACATCTCGGACCCTGAAGATTTAGCATGTTGCTATACTGAATTCTATCGTAAAGAGATAAAAAATCATCCTTCAGACAACAATATCAGGTTGGTTTTCGTCAATAGATTTCCCGTAGTTGATCAAATACACTACTATAAAACAGAGGACAACAAAGGAGGAGGAAAACCACAAATTTGATGTATTTTTAACTCACAATTTCTAAATACTCACAAAGTCAGAATATTCTGTCACAATGGAAATTTGAATTAGAAAAGTTTTAACCGCGTAATTGAAGGGATTTAATTTATTAATATCTTTTACATTAAAAAAGAATTTATTTAAAATTATTCCAGAATGATGTGATTATTTTTGGTAAAGAGTGGTTGACACGCAAAAACTATGAATATTAGCCTTATTGCGAGTGTTGTGCTCGTGAACTAGATTGTTTCTTGTTTCTTTGTCACGTTTTCTTTTTGTCAACTAACCAAAAGAATAACTTTTCCATTAACTTTCAGATTCGATACGAACTGTACGTTCTTCAAGAACGAATTATCTGTCGAAGGAATGGAATTTCTCCGCGTGAAGTGTTACAACGGTGACGTCATGATATACGAAGATTTCCACGCCTTCGTACCGGAGAAGGAGGATGTAGAGGAGCGCAGTAGAAACGCGTCAATCGGAACCGACAAAGACGCTTTGAGTGTCCTCATTCTGGGCATCGACTCCGTGTCTCGCCTGAATATGCATCGTCAGATGCCGAAGACCATACAACGCCTCAAGAAATTGGGTGCCATTGAGATGTTGGGGTTCAACAAAGTAGCAGACAACACGTTTCCGAATCTGGTGCCATTACTCTCCGGATTGTCGGAAGAGGAACTGAAAGAGAAGTGTTGGCCGAAGGATAACGACTTCTTCGACAAGTGTCGGTTTGCGTGGGACGATTTTCGGGACGCTGGGTATAGGACCGTCTACGGGGAAGACGCTGTGAATATAGGGACATTCAATCTCTATAGGAGTGGGTTCTCGAAGCAACCCACCGACTACTACATACGTCCGTTCCTCAAGACAGTAGACGACACAATCGGTCACCGGAAGCCGAGGAACGCCAAGTTGTGCTCGGGATCGAGAATGACGGCAGAGGTGTTGTTGGAGTATGTGGCCAAGTTCTTTTTGGCGTTCAAGTCGCGTCTCAGTTTCGCGCTGTTCTGGCAAGTGAGTTTGACCCACGATTATCTGAACTATGCTAGTCTCAGTGACGACCTGCATTTGTCGTTTCTTAACCTGATGGAGCAGAATGGGGTTCTTGAGAGGTTGGCACTCCTGATTGTGAGCGACCATGGCTTTCGGTGGGGACACATAACAGAAACATATCAAGGTGAGTTCATAAATTAGTAAATTATGTTTAATAATTAATTAGTAAATTAGGGAATACCTCACAAAAAGTATAGAAGACGTTTTGTTTTCTTCAGGATTTAGGGCTTGCTAAAGTCAAGATCATTAGAGCTCTTTATAAAAAATATTATTTATAAAAAGTCGTTATTTATAAAGATTTTAAAAGACGTTACAAAAAGAATATAATTCAACCTTTAAAATTAAATATGATAAAAACATTTGTAAAGACGTTCTTATTTGACGTTAGTAATAGAATCAATAAATTCTTTTAAATTGTGGATATCTGATACAATATGTAGCTTTTACTCGCGGATTTCAAGAGATTCAATAAAATATTTAAATTATATAAAAGACATTATATAATTGTATCTGCTTATATCCGCGGTTAAAACCTATCTATTGCACCAGTAAATGAATTTATTGATTCTAATAAAAGTGAAAGACGTCTTGTATATTATCACACTATTGCTGTAGAACTTGCAAAAAACTGATAATTTCTTAACTATTTTCCTGAATGCTTGTATTGTGTCTTATTATTCATATAAGTTTAGTTTACTCAATCTTGGCGTTATTGTGTCCATTATTCT
>NNCF01126903.1:0-19762 GCA_002313205.1 Laupala kohalensis
TTATACACAATACTAAGCATATTAAATACTCAAATGTCTCTTACTGGATCTAAAATGTTCCTGTATTTGAATTTTGGAGGTGTCTTTATGTATAGTTACACTACTGGTCAGAGCACAGATTTATTCATTTAAAATGAAGGAATGGAAAGTCTGGAAATGTTCGTAAATTGCCTATTGACAGAAAGACTTGTGAAACCTTACTCTTCCAGAATTTTAACAAATGCAAAATTAACATCAACCAAAAGCAAGGTGGTTTGTCAGAAATGGATTGGACATCCTTGCCACAAAACTTATAGTTCTTGCACCAATTAATTTACATCCAAAAAAATGTACTTCGCACAAGAGCAGTTTTACATAATACTTTAATCATTTAGGTGAATTTTGTACTTAATTGAATTAATTGCTTTTTATTGATTCATTAATTAATTACTTTTTATTGATTCGTTAATTAATTACTTTTAATTAATTAATTAATTATTTACATCCAAATAACATTTTATTTATATACAAATTACCTTAAGACAATTTATGGTCATTTCAAGTCAAGAAGCACTGCGCTGATATATTAGATCCTAGGTCCTACATTGCTCTGATGGTCTACCGTTGCAATCGCCAGAACAGCTGAAAATGACAACTTCATGTATTGGAAACTGCTTTAATTATGAAAATTCTGGCCCGTTTTTTAATAGTGCAAGACTGCATAGTTGACTAGTAAACCTAATGTTTCTTTAAGTAAAAAAACTATTATTTTCCAAAATACTTTAATTTTGTATATAAATATTGAAAAATAAATGTGTATAAATTAGTTGAAATTCAATTATTCAACTTATTAAAAAGTTAAGATAATAAAACAGATAAAAGTCACTCAGATTTTTGAAGAAACAGTTATTGCTTATGCTTTCATCAGTCATGAACATAATGAAGCGATTCTTTTCTTCGAATTATGTGGACCGACCGTTTGATGCAAGGACGCAAAAGTAGGAGGGAATTTATGTTTTGAATAATATGCTGTTGTCTATTTAAACTGGGATGTGTTGAGGTTCTTAAAGATCATATGACTATAAATAAATTTTTATAAATACCATATATAAATAAATTTAACATCTCTAATAACTAACACAAACAAAGCTGTTGTCAATATAGAATGCTTTCACTGGCTGCTAAGTATACGTATAGCTGGACATGCCCACTTTCTAAATAAACAACAAGAATTTTTGATGGAGCTCTCAATTTTTCAAGTATTATCTCATTCACATATCCCAATTACCTTCTAATTACAAACATACTCTCAATTTCATTTGAAAAAATGGGGGCACTAATTACACGTATAAATGGCACTCCCAGTTTTTAAAATTCTTTTAAAGCTCAAAAGTNTTCCCCATTTCAGTTAAGAAAGTGAGGATGTTAATAGATATAGCAGCAACGCTATATCCAAATGCCGTTCTTGAACAATTCATATGCTAACATTACGTAATACGTAACATGACGTAACTTACGTAATCAAGGTAGCAGGTTGCATTTATCAGCGTATGGCAGGATATATGTCGACCCCCAAACCCTAAATAATCAACAATTGCCACCAAATGTTATTTGAATGATCCTATTACTCCAAATTTTAATTTCACCTAAATGTCTGACGTCCAATTAAACCTATTTTTACGAACCGGCCACGTCCCCTTTTTAAAAATTCATTTTGAAGAATTTCCGATGGAGCTCAAAATTTTTATGTCAGCTCAAAATTAGCTCATAATTATAGGCGAATTTCCGATAATATTTGAGAAGGGGAGTGCTAACTATACATATAGTTGGCACCCCAACTTTTGAAACTTCATTTTGAAGTATTTTTTCTTGACTGGCTACAAGGAGAACTACTTTCCCATCTACATCCAGCTGAATTGGACACCCTTGATGACACCATTCATGGAAGAACATTCTATCTGGCAGCTCAGAAGAAGAAGAAGAATATACAAATAAGTTGAACCGCCTGGCATGCCACAATAATTTTAAAACTGAAATTTCACACTCAACTCAATTTTTCTATCCCCACATTTCAAACCTCTCCTCTCACAAATTTAGCAATTCTGAATTATCCATTCTGGAAAAAGACCCTTTTGCCCTTCTGTAACCATTAATAATCACACTATCAAACAACTTTGTACACACCTTGACTTCAATAACATTCCTTCTGATATTAAAACTGTTTTAACACACACCATTAAGCAACACACTCCATACCAACAGGTAAAAATTCTTAATGACTTAACGATTTTGAAGAAAATAAAATATACACTCAAAAAAAGAACCTCTACGCCTTCTANTAAACTTCACAAACCAAATGTGACGATCCATCCTGTTGTCTTATAAACAATTCCATAACTCATAGACTAGCCAGACATCTTAACACCTCCTTCCACAAGTACATCAATACCCCAACACACTATCATAATCAGTCATGAACTCACAACACACATTAAAAACATTTAAGACCCCAGAAATTCCAAACTTATTTCTTTTGATGTTACAAATTTATTTTCAAGTGTTCCCACAAATGAGGTCAAAAATATTTTAAACGATTTAATTGACANCCAAATGTTCCCACAAATGAGGTCAAAAATATTTTAAACAATTTAATTGACCGGTATTTGCTCAGACATTTTTAATCTTTTGTCCTTTTGTTTAAATATACATTATTTTTCCTTTAAAAACTTTGTTTTACCCATAGGCTCCCCCTTCTCTCTGCTCTTTGCAGACATTTTTATGGACAATCTAGAAAATATTATTTTTAACTCAAATGCAACGTCTATTAACAAACATAATTTATTGGTACAGATATGTTGATGAAATCATTGTACTATGGAGTGGTACACTTCGACAGCTTAATGGTTTTAAAGATTTCCTAAATTCCTTACACTCCACCATCAAATTCAGTATGGAAATTGAGAAAGAAAAATCCCTGAACTTTTTAGATATTAACATAAAAATTGTTGACAACAAAAATATTTTTTACATTTTTTGGAAACTGATGCACACTGACACTCATACACAACACATCTGCTCATCCCCCAAACATGCAGCCTTCCACTCAATGATCCACAGAGCTCTTCAAATTCCAATGTGTAAAGAAAACTTCACAAAAGAAATTAACACAATCAAACACATACTCGTAGCTTTCGTCAACGGTTACACAATGAAATTGATTGACAACATAATACACAAAAAACTTTCTTAATTAAACACTTCACACCTCAATTCTTTAACCCCACTCCTCAAATCCTCATTTTAACCTGTATGTATCCCTCATCTAGGACAAATTAATAACAAAATTGCTAACACTTTTTCTTCCTAGGGTTACAAGACAGCTTTCAAAATATACTAATATACATAAAACCAAATTTTAAGACCAACAGACACCAACCCCACCCTAGAAAAAAGTGGAGTATACCTTCTGTCTTGTAATGATTGTGATGTCAAATGTGTGGGAATGACCAGTAGGAAATTTAAAATTAGAATCAAAGAACACATTCACAGCTTACACAACAATAGAAATCAATTTCATTTTGCTGACCACCTATGCCTTTTTACCCACTCTTTCAACATTGATCAAGAGTCCACATACATAAAATATTAAAACAGAATGTCCCTCTCTGCAATGAACATATAAGCAACCTTTCTCCTCTTTCTCCTCCCATCTCCTGGAATAACCAATTTACTCACAGGACTTTCCCGGTCAGTGCTCTAACTGAACACCTCCCCCACCCCTACTTACCTGTTGTTCTTAAATAGTGTCCAGTCCAACCCTTCGGCACATTTGCCCCTTGATACTTAGCATTGACAGGAACATTCAACTTATTTATATCCTCATTTAGTTCTAGCATTTTTCTCATATTCACAGATTCATTCTACATTAATTTGTTGCTCTATTTCCAATACACTTAAAAACTTTATCATATTTTAATTAATTTCAAAATTTCTATAATTCCAAATTTTCATAATTTTAACAAATTTCTAGTGTTTATAAACTTAACAAGAAATTCCTGTATTTTGCATTCTTACGTATTGTTTACATATTTTGTATTTTGTTTTATTTTAGACTGAAGATGCCAACTAAAATGACAAAAGTACTACCTGAATAAATATTTTACTAGTAAACAACACCATATCTTTCATTTATTCTTAAAAATTAATACTAGTATCGCCTCACTGATATTAATTTGCAAAAATATTTGTATTTTCATGACATTTTTACATAACATCCTATCCCTTCATATGAAAATATTTCCACTTACATCGTATCTTTTGTTATTGAGATTCTTTTTCCTACAATTATATTTGCTTCTAAAATACTTCTGTCTCACATTATTGAATTATTATGACATGCAGTTTCTACTTCTTGAAGTAAATTTATTGCAACATGACGTGTTATTGCTGTAGTAATAAAATAATTTTATTATTTCATTCTATTTGATTTCTAAATCTTTAAACAGATAATATTATTATGAAAATTACCATACTTGAGTCTAATCTTAAGAGAGGAAAGAAGGAATGATTACAATAAAACTCTTGGAATCAATGTGTTGCTCTGCATAGTTTCAGATGCTTTTTTAGATGGAGTCCTTGTAAATTATTTGTTATTTTATTTAATGATAAAACATTATCAAAACTTAAACATTATAAATTTTTATATAAGATAACAGTACAAAAATTGAGAGTAAAATGGACATCGCCAACCATATGAATAAATATTTCCGAGAAATTGGTTCTGATCTAAGTGAAAAAATTAAACAACCTTGAAATGATTAACAAAAATGAATTGAAAGAAAAGCAAAACCAATTTTTATAAATTCAACTAATTGCACTGAAGTATGTAAAATAATTTATGATGTATCAATGATAATTCTGGTTATGTAGATAATATTGATACCAAAATGCTAAAGGCTATTACTCCCTACAATATATAACAATTACATTACATACAATACAATACCTTTGCAATACATAATCCATTTGTCAATTGAAGAAACAATATGGCATAATTCTCTAAAAATGCACAAATTTTACTGATACATAAAGCTAGATATTGATCTAAAATTGAGCTATCTTTTGGAATAGAATATCTTGGACATAAATCATTGAATAAAATATTGAAACAAATTATTTGATAATAAAATTAAATAATAAATTGAAATAAATTATTGATCTAACATTGAGCTATATCTTGGAATATAATCTCTTTGAAATAAATTATCCCTAAATATGATAAAAACTGTCTATAGGACTATTGGTAACTACAGTGATGATGTATCAATAAATATTAATTCGTAATACATAATCAGAATAAAACAGGAGTGATCAGTCATAAATATCTTGGAAATATTGTCTTTTTATGACATGAGATTGAATAAACACATTCAATATAATATTCATCAAGCAAAGTATTTTATAACTGGTGCTGGTATCTTAAGCTTGTTTTTTGTAGCATAAAGACCTGGGGTGTAGCTTATAAAGGCACTTCTGTGGTACAAAGAATTTAAAACAAGAATTCTATAGATCGATAAAAAAAATTGCTTGTAAATAATGTCCCATTGAATGTGGAGAAATTGTCTATACTTAAGTGTCTTGTTTATCATTATAATGAATTTAAAGAAATCCATGTTGAAAATGTGTACGAGATTAGATATAAAATTATACAAATGTCTAAAACTAAGAAGGTCATTGGTAACAAAAATTGTTATATGGTTGCTGTAAGAACCTTTAATGCTCTACCTTATGATCTAAAGAATTTAAATTTTAAGAAGAATATACGAAAGATAAAAAAATAGTTTTATTGTTATAGGGTAAATCAATCATAATATAAATAAATTATCAATATGAAAAGTTTATTGATTATCAAAAAAGTGTCAAAATTTTGAAGTAGTAATATTTATTATTTTTATTAATATAGTTATGTTACTTTTTAGGTGTAACCAGTCTATGTACAGATGAATTTGCCTATCTCTTTAGAATTATTATGTATATGTATTTCATCTGTTGCATAAATTTAATTTTTTAATTCTCATCAAAAGAATTTGTTATTTTATACCTTTGAAGAAAGTTTACACTCTTTAAATTAAGTAGAAACATATTGGACCTCAAAATCTATTGAATTCATCACATAGATTAGTAAACATATTGTTTTATTATAAACTCATTTTTTTTTCTTATTTTGTTGTTTGAAATGTTTTCATATACATAAAGATAAAGTCGTAGGAATTTTTAAAAAAAGTAATGCATTTTACTATCGTGGGGGTGATTGTGAAACAATTTCACTAATTTAGCTACTGACTAGTATTTAGTGGCTTACAGTTCATGTAAAACCTTATTTTTCACCATACTATTATTATTAGAAGTTGGTGCTGTAGCGTGTATAATTCATGTATAACTCTGACAAACAAATTATTTTTTCACAAATACCCCTGAAGTTCATTGTTTACAGGCTATGGTGTACTTGTGAACATCTATATTTATGTAGGGAATAGTGTACAAAATATATATGTTGGGACTGATGTTATTGTGTATGAAAATAAAATAAATAATTAAATACTTACAACCTTAATCAATGAACTTTATAGATTTTGTGATTAAATCTCACAACGTTTTGACTTTATGTTGAAGTCGCCATCAGGTGGAACAAATTTGTATACCTCATATTTTGTAATTAAAATCTCACAACATTTCAACTTCAATGTAAAGTTGAGACATTGTAAGTTTATCACAAAGTATTTCTGATTGCCCATTAGAGGTCATAAGTCTTGAATTATTTATTTCATTTAATTGTACAATGGAGGTTAATTGTTGTAGAATTTGGTACTAAAATATAGATTTACCAGGCATTTCCCAGCACCATTTAAAAATTTTGTTCCTGCCAAAGTTTCAGTTGTATTATTTCAAAATTTTGAAAGGAATAGAAAATTGTTTTCATTTCACTAATGAAGTCTGCCAGGCATATTAAAAGATTTGTTATAATCACTCTAAACTGTATCATTTACTTTCCAGAACCATCTTCTGCATCTATTCACATTCCATTTAAAACTTGTTGGAAAATTGAAGGTTGTTGAAAATTGAAATATCACAATAGTAATGGGACGTCTTTTATTTATTTCATGAAGTTATTTATTGAATTGCCAATGTTTTTAATTTTCTGGTTAATCTCATCTTCAGGGCAAGTCAAAAATATAAAGACAAATCAGTAATATACAGAAATGGTATTTTACAATTTACATCATATTTAGTGCATCAAATAATTATAAACTATTAAATTCTGTAACATACCTGTAATGTAGTACATAAAATCATTTTAAAAAACATTAGTTAATTACAGTAAGTTATATTTCCAACAAATTTAAAGTTTAAACTTCTGGTCAAATTTCATGGAAGGTATGGTAATGTTCCTTCTCCGTCATTGTAGTTTAAAGACTAAGATATTTTCAGTGTGTATAACATTGATTCCCTTATATCTATTATCAACATAACATTCATAAGCATGAAAAGTAACTTCTTTATTCTTTGAGCTATGATAATGCACTATCGTAGTCCTGGGTGCAGATATTATTTTCAATCTGTGTTTTCAATATTTTTGTTTGTTTTTATGCAGCAAGTCTCTAATATTAGACATTTAAAGTAATTTTCTTCCATTTTAAAAATTTTTGTGTTTCTAAATTCCATCTCATGCTTGTTATGTTCACAATGTTTTACTACACCACTCTTGTCATCATTATTCTTTTTACATTTCCTCTCGTGTTCATTCAACCTTGTACATAATTTTCTCTTGGTTCATCCAAAGTACTTTATGTCACAGTCCCTACATGTTATTGCATGAACTACATTTTTTATGGTTGTTCTTACTAATTCTATCTTTACAACTCTTTGCACATTCCACCTTATTAATTATCCTATACATACAAATAATGTTATGGTCTTTTAACACCTTACTCACTTCTTTGCTAATATAATTTACTTAAAGTATTGCAATCTTATCTTTATCTTTTATTAGTTCATGATCTTTCCCTGCTTCATTATTCAAAACATCTCTATTCACATTTACATCTATCCTATTTTCAATATTTCTTTTCCATTTAAATTTTTTTATTTTTTTATTAATTTCATTAAACGGATAATCATTCTTTATTAAAATATCTTTTACTTTCTGAAGGTTTGATTGTAAAATTGAAGGTTGTTGAAAATTGAAATATCACAATAATAATGGGATGTTTTTTAAACTTCTCATGTGAAAGACAATCCACTTTCGTTAGTAGTCCATTTACTATATTCATTTTCATGACATAGGGATATTTAGAATGGAAGTTATTATTCAATACCAATACTTACTCATGGTACGTAGATGATACTTTCCTAATTATTAATTAAACAGAAGTTAATTTTGTACTCGATAAATTTAACTCATTTAACAAAAATTTAACATTTACGATGTAACTTGAGAAAGGAAATACACTAAATTTCCTGGACACTGAAGTGACCAAGTTCGAAGGCGATCTGACAACCAACTGGTACATGAAACCTTCAGCATCAGGTGTCACTTTCTATTCAAGCTCTAACGTGACTATCCATCATGGTCCGGGTTTTTCTCCAGTTTTCCATCAGGTAGAGGCAAATTTTATATAGACTCATTAGACTCTTGCCTAGGGCAGCATCTAATGAAATAATAAATCTTGAATTTAATTATTTAATAGTTACACTTTATAAATAATACTTTTCAAATAATCTATAGTTTGATTATAATATTTCTGAAAGAATTTTCTATTTTAAATACAAATTTGTTGGTATCACATTAATTTTATATCACATACTAAACTATCTTTATTGTTAAGAGTGTGCTGAAATGTTATGTTAACACAAAACATAAGAGCTCCAAACACGTTCACCTCTCCAACATACAGCAAACCTACCTCTGCTAACAATTCACCCACAAGAGTAAGGAAGAGTCAATAAAAAAACACAACTTATTGTTGAGGGGAAAAAAAATCTGATTGGGTGCTTTAAAAATACAGTTTCATTGTCAAGATAATTTTTTATTGGTTTGATCAATAATACATTGAATTTACTAAGTAAATTCACCCTATTCAGTAATATGAATAGTTATGAGTTGTTTCAGTATGGAAAAATGACCAAACAATGAATTTAATAAAGAGACAATAAGTATTTTAGTCCTTTTCTGGTTCCTTGCAAACGACAGCTGACGACCTGTCTCTTATANCAGTCCACCCTTCCGCCCAGCGTTGTAGGGTGCTCCGGTCATTGACTGTTAGTATAAGTGGAAACTAATTCTCTTCAACTGTTATCAGCGATCAGCGACACTAGACGTCGCCTCGAGTTTCCCACGGCACACTGATTAAATATAATATATATTTTAAGCGGCAATCTCACTTTTGCACAACTGCGCAGGTGCAAGAGACACCGGCAAGCAGGAGTTGACTGCTCGCTCCAGGTGTTTATTAATCCGTTACCTGCAAGATTAACCGTGTATGTTGGGTTTCTGCCTCTGCCTTGAGGCCCTTGATCGGAATTGCTTGCTTGCTTCTGGAGAGTAAATTTAGTTTATTATCTTCCACGTGGTCATATTAAGTTTGTAACTGCATTTTTTGATAATAAATTTATTATCTGTTTTGAAAATGGCATTAATTTATGTTTCTTGATCTGTATTATATTTATTACCTGAATTCAATTTGATTATTCTGCTGTTATTTTTTCTACAGTATGTTCGTAATCCTTTGTTGTGATGTTCGGTTATATGCTAAATTCTTTTAGCACAATGTGACAATGTGAATGAAGTATGATGAACAGTCCAACTTTGTGTGCTCGGAAATACAGGTAATTAATAAATATTGATCTATTAAAGCAGCAATTTATTATGATGATATAGTATTATTATATAATTTATACTAAAATAAATTGTCTGCAACACACATCATTTCATCAGGACAAAGGATTAATATATGTGGCATTTATGGGGATAGCCAAGTTGGGGCAGGGATGGACGCATTTTTCCCTCCAGAATACTCAAAAGTCAAAATAAAAGTATAAATGGAAAGAAAATGAAAAGTCGTGAATGTTATTCAAAATGTTAATCATGCATTTGTCAACAAATTCAAATTTCAAATCTATTGTAAATTTTACTAATTCATAATATGTAAATCAGAAAAAATATGAATGATGTTTCTACTTCCACTTTGGCAAGTAATAAATTAACTGCAAACATTAGCTTCTGCAGTCAAAGTCAATATAAACAGCTACTTGGGTCTGTTTAACTCCCTGAACAGGGCCACAGCAAGATGGCTGAAACATTAGTATTTAAGTCTGCTGAGACACAGTTTATCCTGGACAAACAAGTTTTTAAATAAATAACAGGCTGTAGCCTACGTTGGTTGAGAAGTATAAATTCTGAACTTTGCAAGCTCTAGAAAATTAGATAAAGGTCCGTACCTCATTTCTGCACTATAATATATCTAATACTGTCTTAGAAGGAAACAGAATATGTTGTCTTTTAAATCACCTAGATAAAGAAATAATGAATTCTGCTTCAGAAATATAATAAGAGTAAAGTATTATTATAAAAATTAAGTGTGCATGAAAAATATTTGTTCAAAACTTTAATAATTAACTCTTTTTTTTAATGTACAATCTCTTGAAGAATCACCATAGAATGATGATAATTCCTATGAAATAATTCGTATACAATTACATAAAGTACATTTTGAATTTCATTTATCATGGAGAAGTAAATGTTCCTGTTATATATGAAATATTTTTAGTAAATACTGTTGAATTATTGCAAAAGAATTTATGGAAACGATGTCTTTCTTTTAATGTAAGATTTTCTTTAAAAATGTCATTGATTGATTACCAGGTGTTGTGTACTTTTCTTTAAGTTTGTCATCTTTTAGTTTCCAGAGACATTCTCCAGCAACAATTCAAGTGAGAGAATGTGATTCGAAATTATGAAAGAGATTTGTTACTTTAGAAAAAACAAGATATTTGTAACCAAAACATCCTTTATGAGAGAGAAAATGGATTAAATTGGAGTTGTCAAAATGCTTACTTGCATTCAGCAGTTGGTCCTGGAAACAAAAGTAGGAATGACTTCAACACAGTAGGAGAGAAATTTTGCCATGATCAACAGAATGTCAGCATTACAACATTTGAAAACTCACAAATAAATATTAGACCGCACATTGTCATATAAAGCTTATATGGAAGACTTATGCCAAAAGCTAAAAACGAGGAATAATTTATTACTGAAACTTGCTGGAACGACCTGGGGCAGCAAAGCTAAAACATTAAGAACATCATCACTTGCCCTTGTGTACAGCGCTGGAAAATACTGCGCTCCCGTGTGGATGCGCTGTGCACATGTTAAGAAGTTGGTTGTGAAACTCAGGGAAACAATCAGAATAATCTCGGGAGCATTAAGACCCACTCCAACTCCGTGGCTTCCTGAATTGGCCCATATAGATCCTCCCGATCATTGACGTCTAAAAGCAGAACAGAAACTGAGTCACATCATCTCCAATTATCCCTCCTTACCCATTCACCAATTTATTCCACAACAAAAGTCTCTTAAATCCTGGAATCCGTTTCAGCTAAATATTTCGTCCCTGGATCCAAACATGTGCAAGAATGGTAGCAAATGAAGACCAGAAACTATGACCCAATGGAGAATCCAACACAAGAGGTGCCTGGTTTCGATCTGTGAACTACTCTTAATCGAATCAGAGTGGGCGTAGGAAGATGCAAACATGAGCTGCCTAAATGGGGATTTATCATGAGCCCTGTGTGTGAATGTGGAGAAATCCAGAATATTAACGTACGGTACGGTTTTAAAAACGGAGACATAACGTGATTGACGAAGCCCTCGAATGGGTGAAGTATATAAAATTATCTTTGTAAACATAATGTTTTAAGGTTATTTTTATTAGTTTTTTAGTTTGTATTATGTCGTAATTAATGCTGTCAGGAAGACTGAACGAATATAGCAAGCAAGCGCTCAGCATTGTAAGCGTAAGTGATATTGCACGGAACGTGATGGAAGAAGGAGAAGAAAATGTACAGGATGAAATGATACCTGTCACTTTTGTTCCTGTTCCTCCAGTTTCAGAGTAGAAGAGGTTGATGAACACCGAGGAAACGTTTCGTACTCTAATTCACTTTTAAAAGATCCATTGAAGAATATTCTAATACCAGTGATGATACTATGGATTGATATGGTGTGTGTGAGGTACACGATGCTTGTAAGTGTACAACAGTAGGTGCTCGCATGCTGTCCCGTTAAATAGGGCTCTGTCAGTCAAGTCTGATTCTCACCTCCTAGTGGGGGTCCCTGGGCAATGCACTCTTAGCTCTTGGAATCTTAATNTTCTGAGATACTTTGGGCTGTAGGTGGCTACGTGACTCGGCACTATCTCCTTGGAGATGATGTTCGTAGGGTGTGGATCACCTATAGCCCACTCAGAGTGTAGCTAACGAGAACAGGCGGAAGGCGAGTCTCCGGCGCCTGAAAACGGGAGCTGTAGGCTAAGGAAAGGAAAACTCTGACAGAAAACTGAGGGGGAGGGGGGTCTCCATAGGCGTGGTAAAGCCAACCTTCCTAGGGGAGTTAACCCTAAAGAAATCCTGTCCTCTAGGTTGGGGTTGGGTCTAGGCCGGCACCCTATTCCTATAAAAAAGTACCGCTTGAAAAGCTCAAACAAAGTCTAGTACGGTTCTCCTATTAAGACGAACACGGCATGTTAAAGGGACACGATTTGAATGATTGAATATTGGATCTTAAAACGTCATGACAATGTTACAGATTGGAAAGATGTATGAAATAGCTGAAGAGATAAAGAAAACAAATATCAGGGTTTTGGCATTGCAAGAAATAAGATGGCAAGGTACGGGAAAAATTGTATGGGACTGATACACTCTATATTATAGTTGCGCTGAACAAAAAACTAGTCAATTGGGGACAGGGTTTATGGTTTTTCGAGAACTGAAGAAAAACATCATCGGTTTTGAGCCATTCAATGAAAGACTCTGTAAACTCAGAATTAAAGGAAAATACCATAACATAAGCTTAATAAATGTTCATGCCCTTACAGAGGATAGCGATGAAGAGAAGAGCAACTAGAGCAAGGACGGAGCAGTATGCAGAACAGAGGAAAAGAGAGAGAAATTTAAGAACAAAAAAGAGAAGTGTTTGAAAGGGATAATTAAATAAATTGAGGAAGCAAGGCGAAATAATGAAACAAGAAAATTTTATAGAGATGTAAAATCATTCTTTAACATACCCAAGAAAGAAGTTATGGTGTGTAAAGATAAAGAAGGAAATCTGATAACATCTAGAGAAAATATCCTTCAAACCTGGGCAATGTTCTTCTCAGACATCCTGAACTGCAACCAGCTTCACTTCATAATATAGAGACCATACATATGGAAATAGATAATGAGGATGAAACTCCCCCTACAAGACAAGAAGTTGACCTAATTATAGCATGATTAAAAAGTAATAAGGCACCTGGACCGGATGGTATAGTAGCAGAGCTGATTAAAAAAGGAGGGTCCGATTTGAAGGAAAGAATTTATAAGTTGATTGGTAAAATATGGGTAAAATAACAAATACCAGAAGACTGGCAACAGTGCATTATATGCCCTATATATATAACAAGGGAGACCAAAAATTCTGTGAAAATTACAGAGGCATAACGCTGCTGAACATTACTTACAAGATCTTCTCAATATGTCTGTATAACAAAATTATGAATAAAATAGAAGATTTTGAAATGAGTGAATCACAAATGGAGTTTAGGCCCAATAGGTCTACAGTAGATAATATACACATCCTGAAACAAATATATGAAAAATGCTATGAAATTACATTGATGTACATAATATCTTTGTAGACTTTAAACAGGCTTCAGAGAAGGGCAGTAACAGAAAATTTAAGAATACTCAATGTCCAAGAAAATTTAATACATTTGGTTAAACTTACCTTGTCAAATACGAAAGCCAGGATAAAGATAAATAACGTTCTGTCTGAAAGCTTCCCAATAAATATGGGAGTGAGACAAGGGGACCCCTTATCAGCTCTCCTATTCAGTTTGACTATTGATAACATACTAAAAAAACTAGACGTAAGTGGGAATATATCCACTAAACTAAGACAGGTATGTGCTTATGCAGACGACGTTGTAATAATAGCTCGAACAACCCATGTTATGAAAGATACATATGTTAAGTTAAAAGAAGAAGCAGAAAAGATAGGCCTTGTAGTAAACGCCAAGAAAACTAAATATATGAAATGCTCTAGAAAACCTTGCAAGTCAAAAGAAATTGAAATCGAAAGTAGTAAAACAAAAAATGTACCAGCCTTCAAATACTTAGGTGCAATTGTAAATGTGACTAACACATGGTTGAAGAAATTAATGAGAGGTTAATGGCGGGAAACAGAGCATATTATATGTACAGGCAACTCTTCAGAAGTCCCTTACTGCTAAAGAAAACGAAACTCTGACTGTATAACACAACTATCAAACCGGTTGTTACATATGGGTCCGAAACATGGGTGCTTAATAAAGAAGTAGAACAAAAACTGGCGGGGTTTTGAAAGAAAGGTATTAAGAAGAATTTTCGGTCCGACTAGAGTCACTGATGAAATATGGAGAATTAAAACCAATGAGGAACTGGAGATTCTCATTCAGCACAAGAACATTGTGAGAGAAATACAGTCGAGAAGATTAGCCTGGCTGGGTCACATACAAAGAATGGATAACACAAGGAGTACTAAAACAATAACAAATTGGAAGCCATTAAAGCCACGGCATAGAGGTCGACCGAGAACAAGGTGGAAGGATTCAATAATCCAAGATCTACAAATTATGAAAATAAAGAACTGGAAACAAACTGTGAAAGATAGAAAGCAGTGGAAGAAGGTGGTTGAGCTGGCCAAGACTCACAAGGAGTTGTAGAGCCGATTATGAAGCAAGAAGTTTTCAAAGATGATGGGCAGATTTAATCTTACCCCGTCGACAAGTATGACTAGTAGCACTGCTCCACACAACTCCAACTTTAAGATTGCTATATTTTGGGAGCAGGGGGACACTCTAGTTTTAGAACTCAATATATTGCATGTCTTAGTGCTACCATTCCGAGAAACGATGTAAATGACGCAACCGTACGAAATAGGACCTGCATCGGTGTTTCAATGCAAGGAGAAGGTGGTCGTAGAAACCGGCGGAATAACACAACGAGGAAAAATCACACTTGGAATAAACTTCAACTTCTCTGACAATTCTTCCCGCTCCTCCGGAAGCTCTCCTTCGATCGGAACATCCCATGGTAACTTAGCCTTCCATAGCGTGTAAATAAACAATTTTTAATCTTATGGTTACTGGGCTTAAAAGTCCATTTAGATCGAAGATCATATTGACGACACATAAAATCTTTCTTTTGGAACCTACTGAAAGAACATTGAGCTACACACACTCAAGGTATCATGTTTAGGATTCTATTTTAAACCAAGAATTTTTACGTTGCCTTCTGCTTTGAAAATCAATGGTGATTGCGCTAAGGATTCTTTAGAAAAATAAGAAAGGAATTCTGAACAATTGCTAGCCCATTTTGTTAGAGGAAACTGATCCTGTGGTAATATCTCATTTATTTGTTGAGTAATGCCTACCGCTGATTGGACATCATCGTCTCCAGAATCTCGCCGGAACCGAACCGCAAGATAACTCGTCTTTGGCAGAAATATGGCTAAAAGCCCTACCTGCTACAATTCGAGATATCTTGACACCGGGATACGCAAAATACAGCCTGTCAGAACAAGCGGAACTCGCCGACAGAATTAATGCAATACTCCCCACTTCTAATACCGTGGACGATATTCATGTTACACCGGACAAACCTGTTGAAATCGCTGACACAGAGCACTCTTGACGCAGTAATCACTACAGAAACCGTCGAAGCCACTCATGTAAATACTCCTGTTCTTTCCGACGCAACGAGTAACACGACAGCGACCGCAGATCCAGTAATACAATATATTCTTTAAACTTTGGACACCCTTACCAAGCAAGTGGCTGAATTACAGACATTATCTCAACATAATGTACAGTACGGGCAACGTAAATTCAGCCCACGATCCGAAACGCGATCGCACATTTGCTGGTATCACGCCACATTTGGTAACCAAGCAAAACGCTGTTTAACTCCTTGTTGTTTCCAAAGTCAACACGCGACAGCTGCCAGCATCACTACTCGGAAAAATCATCGAAATGATCGCCCACGCAAAATTAAACCTAATCAAATGTGCTGGTATCATCATAAATTCGGCAAGCAAGCTCGACATTGCAGCACTCCGTGTTCATTCCGCACGGAAAATTCTTCTGCTCTCAAAAACAACTGCAAAAAGTCGAATGCGTGTCAACAAACACACACTACCGATCAGACACGAGTACCAACCCCTTCTTCATCAGAGACAAGTGAAGTACTTGAGCCATCTATATCACATTCTCCGGAACCAAACTTGAAATCGATATTAAAGAAACCAATCGACCCAACCGACAAAGCTACATGCGGGTCTATAGAGTTGCATCCATCGAAAACAATATCGAAAGTACTCGATAAAGGACACGCAACTTTGCATCACAGAACATCGATTTCAAAACAACTCGAGACAACGCACTCGAAACAAATAAAACGTAAAGCTGTTCCTACCGTCAAACCACGCAAAGAGAACACAGCTCAAACAAATAAAAAGTATCCCCCTGAAGTATTTTCCCCAGGAATCGCCAGGACCTACGGAAAGTCAAAACAAGAAGATATGAATCACTTGTTCAAAGAATTTACTTCATTTTACCGCAAACGGATACAAACAAATAATAAACCTACATTTTTCTGCTGGTACAGCACAATATGATTATCACAAACGTGACTGCTCAGGCCGAACGCAGAAACGATAATTTAAAAAAATCCTATTGTCAACATGACGAAAGGAGAAGATGATAACATTATCGGAAACGTTCACAGTCAATATTTACGATGTATACAATAACTAATTATGTTTTTTTTCTTCTGCTTTCACACATCAAGTACTGGAAAAATTCTATCTCCAAAATTTGTGACTGAATAACTTCAACCACCAAGACATCGGAAAAGCATCATCACGAAACGCCACCTCGCGGCCAACCCTAGAACCCGCTCCGAGACACGAAGATACGGCACAGCATCCTGTGAGAACGAAGATAACTCCGAACAGAGGAACCGTCACGCACCCGAATATTGCACTTCGTCGACCAGCTACAACTGGACATCACCAGCGGTGCCATCTAGCGACGAAGAAGGAAACTCCTTACCTTCGACCACCGACTTACCTGGAGTCGTGAGTTAAACGAACGAGGCACAAATTTCACACTGAACTTTCAACGCCTGTCGTTTGTCGTCTGGTGTTATTCTTTGTTTACATTACGACGACTTGGTTACATAATAAACATTGTTTTATTCAAACCTCTGAGTATTTATTTTGGAGAGAAAGAAATCTTATTGCGAAGCAAGCCTATGTGCTGAAGCCTGCAAAGCAATAAAAAAATCTTCCCCGACACTTACATTGGAAAATTCGCCAATAACATAAACGTTTTCTGTAATCAGTTCTTCAAGTTTTTCTTTCATGTGTGAATCAAATATCTTTGAATCCACGTTTCTATCCTCTGGTATTATTATCAGAAGGTAAGTACTGTAAAAGAGTTATCAACACAAACTTATAGCTCAACTCATATATCTAGTACTAATATGTAAACTTAAATGGATGATTTAGTGCACGAGTGAAACAAATTTGTTTTTTTTATGTATTTCGTATCAGCGACATTTCACAATGCCACAGTTAACCAAGACGTTAGAAAAAGGATCCAGATTTCTTGGGTCAGCACAGAATTTGTAGCACAAAGCAAACTTAAAGAGGTACAATAAGATGAGATGTACTTGGTTTACTTGGCCACTGAACCCTCCAAATGTAGAATTAGTCAATCTTTTCTAATAGCTGGTATCGCGAAAGCTAAATCAATGACAGAAGATGAATCATTAGTTAGTTTGATTGCAGGGAGAGAGAAAAAAATCATTGAAAGTGAAAGAGCCAAAACGTTTCTTAATAAATTAGATGTGATAATTCTCACTGTAGTTGAGCATTAACGTTAACTCATTACGAAAGAAACAAAAACACGAAAAAAATTACAATGAAAAATGTAATCATGATGTTACAAGAAGACAAGACAATCCCATCTACACCGTGAGCAAAAAGTTAGAGACGCACTTACTTCATAATAGCTTGTATGTTTTGAAATGTACCTTCGCGATATTTGGGGAGGGGGTGCTCCCGGGATTTTTTATATTCGATCTTAGCGGGTTTCTGTTCCATTACCTTCATGATGGGACACCCATAAAAGTGTCGAGATATGAAAATTTCGCATAATCGAGCATAAATATTACAATTATAGATGCCAAGGAGAGCTATTCTCTTATTCATTAGGTGGCCATATGTTTACGCCAAATGGCCATTCATTTCAAGTAACCTCCAATGACAGTTTAACGATAGCAAATGGTGACCCCTATGGCCATTATTACTAGAGTTCTCCAATGTTGTTACTCAACAATGTTTATCCAAAATTTAAAATATTCGCATCAGAATATCATCCTCACAATCTCCCATCCCCCATTTGAAGAGTTGGTTTTTCTAACTTTCCAAAACCGCTCAAGATGNACTTCAGAAAAACGCAAGTTCAGACGACGTGCACGTTAAACGTCTGCCTGTCACACGGTGTTACCGTTAAATATTCATTCAAGTGTTACTTAATAGCTGGTCTTTTCTAATAAAGCATTTATCAGACCAAAAGGGATCCAAAACGTTTATTTATTCAACTGAACGAAAGAGGATATCTGATTGGGAGTCGATCAGATGTTCACCCTACGCAAGGTTAAATAAACTGGTATCGCGAAAGCTAAATCAATGACAGAAGATGAATCATTAGTTAGTTTGATTGCAGGGAGAGAGAAAAAAATCATTGAAAGTGAAAGAGCCAAAACGTTTCTTAATAAATTAGATGTGATAATTCTCACTGTAGTTGAGCATTAACGTTAACTCATTACGAAAGAAACAAAAACACGAAAAAAATTACAATGAAAAATGTAATCATGATGTTACAAGAAGACAAGACAATCCCATCTACACCGTGAGCAAAAAATTAGAGACGCACTTACTTCATAATAGCTTGTATGTTTTGAAATGTACCTTCGCGATATTTGGGGAGGGGGTGCTCCCGGGATTTTTTATATTCGATCTTAGCGGGTTTCTGTTCCATTACCTTCATGATGGGACACCCATAAAAGTGTCGAGATATGAAAATTTCGCATAATCGAGCATAAATATTACAATTATAGATGCCAAGGAGAGCTATTCTCTTATTCATTAGGTGGCCATATGTTTACGCCAAATGGCCATTCATTTCAAGTAACCTCCAATGACAGTTTAACGATAGCAAATGGTGACCCCTATGGCCATTATTACTAGAGTTCTCCAATGTTGTTACTCAACAATGTTTATCCAAAATTTAAAATATTCGCATCAGAATATCATCCTCACAATCTCCCATCCCCCATTTGAAGAGTTGGTTTTTCTAACTTTCCAAAACCGCTCAAGATGGTGTGCGCTATCCCAAGGAAATTAGCTAAAGTGTTACCTCAC
>NNCF01126903.1:19806-39570 GCA_002313205.1 Laupala kohalensis
TATTGTTAACATAAATTACTGTCAGTGTAATATTTATAATTCATTGGGAACTATGGAGAAAAGTCGAAAATACTTTACCGTACGTTCTTGAATATTATTTAGTTGTACATCCGTGCCATTTAGCAGTGATACTCTCATATTTACGCCACCAAAGTTAGATTGGGTTTTGTATATAACGGAAATACAGAGAGAATCTACTAAAGTCTCGACTTCATATTTCAGTGTTCCTTGTTCACCATTTAACGTCAAATGGTTCCTCTTTATATCTGAATAAAATTACATGTTATAACTCAATCGTGTTCATAGTATATGAACACAGCCTAATACTGAAATTATTGTATAACTAATGATTACAAGTTTTAATGTACCACAATTCATGCATGAATTATAGTTATAATGATATTTTTAGTATAAACAGAAATGATAACATAACTGAAAGTTTCTTGATTATATTATGCTATATATATTGGCTATCGCGTCGCACGCTCAAACTACCCAAGTCCTCTATAGTAGAATTGACCCTTGTACCGTCTCCTCCTTATTTTCCCACCATTTCGCTTCTCTCGTTGAGTACAAACCGACTTGTACCTTGATTCCAGTTTTCGAAGTCTGACCATCGTATTCACGTTTACTGTTTCTCAACGTTCTTCGACATGGGTATTCTACTGTATCGCTTGGCACTACTTCTTTAACTTTACAAAGACTACACCAACTTAGGAGTAAAAAATCAATTGTGAATCTCTCTGTCGACCTTTACTTTTACTTTCAATTGGCAAAGAAACTCTGCAGAGAGGTATCCTTTGGAACTGTCCAAAATTTTCTATATCAGATCTCCCAATTTCTCCGAAGATTTCTTTCTTCAGGTTATTGTGAGTAAATCTTCTTCCTTTGCATGACCATTGTCCTATATGTTTCTGGCGAGGTTGTCTCGTTCTGCGTATACTTCAACAAGATCACCTCTTTCCTCTTCTTTGCGGAAATGGTTGTTGTATTTTCTCGTCCGTTTTAGTAATATTTAGAGAGGGAAAAATCTTTTCTTTATCTCATGCTAGCACAGTTATCCGAAGTTGCCCGGAATTTTAAAAATCATTACTGGATATTCAATCTTTACAACAATGCACAAATAATACATACAAATAAAAACTGTAATTATTTTGATTGTTCAAAAACATACAAAAAATTACATCTATATTTAAAGAAAAGTTAGTACTGTGAATTGATATATTTTACACTACAAATTATATTATAGCACCCTTTCATAGGTCTGCATTTTTTAGCTCATTTTCCCCGTTTTTTTTATATTTATATTAAATTATTTTTAGCGAAAAAGATAGTAAGTACGTTTTTTTCATTAGGATAATCTAATGTGAAAAATATATGGAGGCATTAGCATTTGAAATTGCATTACTTCGACTAAACGATCACAAAGAAATTTATGGAAATTAAACAGAAAGTCTGTCGAATAAGCTTGTGTATAATAAAAATACAATTACGAAGACTATATAACTTTCGTTCACTCATTGGGAAATCCCGTTTTCAGGATATACCTTTATAGTCGTAATCAGTTACGCCTCAGATGCCGAGCGTTTAGGATTCAATGTGTTCTACTCTAGTAGCATAAAGCACAACCAATTACCATGAATAAAAGTGTTCATAAGTTCTGTAATCGTGCTATATGAAAGCATTTTTCGTCCATCTATTATCATAGTATTTTCTGGAAAATTATGAATTATTACCAATTTGGCCTTCCAATGCGGAAGTATAGTAGTTTTGATACTGATTTCTGAATGTAACAAAATTGTCGTTCTCGATGATTAAGTGTTGGATTGTACCAAGAGATTGCCTTGTTTGCTCCCTGCCTCTAGACACTTCTTCCGCCACCATATAGTCTTGTTCTGTTATGAAGTTCTGAAAACATACACAACTGTTTCAAGAAATTATTACAGAATTTTTAAGTAATTTTAATAAAATACATTTAAAAATAAGTGTGTGTCATTCAGTGTATTAGAGAATCATATAGATACGAATTTAGAAAATATGATGAATATATTGAAATTTTTTTTTAATACATGTAAGTAATTCGTAATATTAGAAAATATTCCGACTCATACAAAACTATGTGTACAAATATATTCTACTTTGAAGCCGCACTTCAAGAACCAATGAATGTAAATGTATAGATTTCTAATGAACTAACCTACCGGGTTTTGCGAGTTATTGTTATGATACGATCTATTTCGTCATGATTTAGTTCAGACGAAAAAAACATATGTTCATACACGAGCCTGTTCTAAGATATTTTAAAATGAAGTAATTTCTCAAAAATATTTTCTTATCTTTTGACGTTTGTCAGTTTACTACCTATTCACGATTAAACCTTTTATTTTTAAATCGCTGAAAAGATGGACTAAAAATGATTTTGATGATATTGGGAAAAAGAGAGGTATATTCGTATGTTCTGCTCAAACGGTTAGAGATAGGTGACAATTATTGACAATATTGTTTGCCTCAAAAAGTTCTACAAAAAAAGCTTCTGACAGCGTATGTATTGCTACAACTACACAAATTATAAAAAAAAACTGTTGTTGAAAATATATGAGTTAAAATACTTCGATTTAATTTAGTAATTGAAGAAGGAAAAATTTAATCATCATGAAGTGTAATGTTTTTTATGTTTGCTTCATTAACAATAATCAAAAATATTCTTAAATCGTAAAATTTGCAAGAATATTTTTGGTTTTTACTTGCGTTTAAATACAATGGTGCAACCACGCTGCCGCCATTCTAAATTGCCTCGGAAGCGAAAATTCGACCGGCGCTGCTCCCTGCGAGTGTGTTCGTTCTACCTGGTTTCAATAGAAGCACTTCACGTTATGTCAGAGTTAGGCCACCATTGGAATAGGTGTGGGACAGTCCTAGTAACCCCTTGGTGGGAGTGGGAAAAAGAGTCATATAGCAATATTTCATCAAAAGAGAAGAATTTAATCCTTAGATAACTGGAACTATTAGTTAAACATTTTATTCATATGAATTTGTAAAATTAGGATGCTACACATAAGGTTTTGAAAATCCGTGTATAATTTTTTTAAATATCACAAAGTAGATATATTTTTCCCGCGTAAAAGAAGATTAATATAACAAGTAAACTAAAAAATGGTAACGCAAGGTAATCAGCTATTATGTTATGTAAGACGTATTTCAAATCCAGTGTTTTTAGTGAACACTTTCGTGTAATGAAACGATTGATAAAAAAAACTTTAAACTATCTTTGATTAGAGAAATTGCATGTTCATCGTATTTTGACATAAAGAAATAATATTTACAGATGTATGAAATACAGCATTAAACTGCATTTTACAGAGATTTTCTTTCCATACGTAAAAAAATAGTGTAAATACTGAACTATTTCTGTGGTTGAGTTCACTAGTGTAATGATGTACGTGTTTGAAATAGGACGACGAATTTCATAATAACCACTAGTCTTAATTTTTATTTCCAAGATGCAAGACTTATCCTCTGTTGTCATGATAATACCACTGGGACACCTACATCTTGGTCCTCCGTGATGGGAACACCAAAATTCGCATCCACATGTTTCATCGTACCCTGAAAAAATACGATAAATTTGTCTTTGTATTATCGTAATAAACAATAAATTTATTGTCAAAAAAATGTATAAACTGCGTATGACCGCGTGGAGGACAATAAACTAATTTACTCTCCGGAAGCAAGCAAGGGAACATCCCATCACTTCCGAACAATGGCCCTAAGGCAGAAGGGGATTCAAAAATATCAGCAAAAATTCCTAGATAAGATAAAAAGTTAGCTGAGAGTTATAATACTAAAGAATGTCAATATATTTGTAATTAACGGCAAAAATTTACATGTACAAATTATTATCGAACTATAGATTATTTTGAGCATAATGTTTAAAAATCATAAGAATTGAAATAACACTAAATTCACGATTTATTGTTACAATAACCACGCCCCTAGACAAAGCCTAGCGAACCTGCATAAAAAATCCGCCTCTACCCAAAGGAAATCCGGAGAAAAACCCAGGCCAGGATGGGGTTAGAGAATTAATGTACACAACCATGCCAAAGTAGAGTACACAAAAAACTACATTAATATGAGCCATATGACAAAACAATCCTGCTAGAAAATAGTTTTTCAAATTGTTATAAATTATTTAAAAAGTACTACAGCAATGGTATGATAAAGTACAAGACGGATTTAACTTTTATTTAACTCGTATAGAGAATATACACAAAAAATTGATACATTCTGAACATGTTTCGTAACCATTATAAGGTTTTAGCGTAACACGTACTATACATCCTAAATATTTGAATTGTATAAATATAAATACGAAGGCTGAAAATATATTTTTTACTTTAAAGGTGATGAAGTTAAAGTATTCCTAATTACATTTCTATAGAAATTTATTAGAAAGATTAAATTAAGTTAACTTCAAAGTTTGAGCATGACTATGATATTGCACGATCTCTTCACATTAAAAAAAATGTATTTTCCCATATTGTTTAGCTAAATCACGAGCACGGTGACTCAACTTAATGAAATACGTACTATAACATAAATAAGTATGAAAGGTAGAAAATATTAACACTTCAGGTATATCTAATCAACACATTCGTAATGTTTCATTCATTAATAGTATTAAATCTGATGTACTCCTTATACAAACACGCTGAATACCTGATAATCGACTTTTTAAACACATAATTGAGATTTTCAAAATTATATTTGTCTTCTTTAATTTGATTTTTATAAATATTTTATCTCTACCTTTAATTCCATAGAACTTCGGTTGTTGGCTTTCTGATTCCTTAAAGTAAGCACGTTCAACGAGCTAAAGAAACTTATGAATTTAAATACACTGCAAGAAGAGTTTTCATTATGTGGCTAAGACACTTTTCGCGGAATATTTGGGGCACATATCAGACGCGTGTGATGCTGGTGTCAACGTAATGTGATATGTGGCATAATTCTCGTAAATTCGAAAAGTTAGTGTGGCTCAAGTGGTGAAAACAGAAGTTCTATGAGAAGAAGAATCAATTGATAATCAGTGGAAGTTCGTCAAAGAGTCGATATCAAATGCTGCAGATGATACAGTAGGGAAAAGACAGTGGAAGCGAAATATAAAATGGTTTAATGAGGAGTGCAAGAAAGCCTTAGATGAAAGAAACAGAGGTAGACAATTAATGATCCAAAGAGAGACTAGGTCAACATGGGACAGATATAAAGAAAGCAGAAAGAGGGCCAATAACTTTTTATCTTATCTAGAAATTTTTGCTGAATTTTTTGAATCCGCCTCTGCCTTAGGGCCCTTGATCGGAATTGATGGGATGGTCCCTTGCTTGCTTCCGGAGAGTAAATTAGTTTTTTTTCCTCCACGTGGTCATACGCAGTTTGTACTGTTTTTTGACAATAAATTTATTATTATTATTATTAAAATAATAAGACGTAATAAAAAAATATATGAAACAAAAATTACTGACATTGAACAACTTAATGATAATAATGACAGTTGAAAATGTTATCAAGCAGTTAAAAATATGACAAGGGGATATCAGGCAAGAAGTAATCTGTGCCGAGATAAAAATGAAAAACTGATTGAGGATCAACAGAAAGTATTGGAACGATGGACTGAATACTACTGATAACAATGAAGAGATAGAAGCACCAATAATAGACGAAGTGAGAACAGTGGTGAAGAAGATAAAGAATGGAAGAGCTCCTGGAGAAGATGGAATAGTTGGCGAACTGATAAAAGTAGGAGGAGAGAAATTGATAGAGGCACTGCATATACTAATATGTAGAATATGGGATACTAATGAAATACCGAAGGTTTGGAAAAATGGACTTATTTACCAAATTTTTTAAAAAGGAGATAAATAAGAGTGTAAGAATTATAGAGGAATAACATTATTAAACACTGCCTATAAGATCTTTTCTAGTATACTGCAGAAACGAGTAAACATTTTCGCAGAATACATGATTGATTAATATCAATGCGGATTTCGAAATGGCAGAGGATCAACCGATCATATATTTACACTCAGGCAAATAATGGAGAAATGTTATGAATTCAACATTGATTTGCACATACTGTTCGTGGACTACAAACAAGCCTTTGATAAAATAAAATGGAATCAATATTTTAGTGTATTAATGAAAGAAGGAATGCCAAATAAACTGATCAAACTGATACAAGACTCTATGTTTGGCTCGCATTGTAAGGTATGTGTTGAAGGGGAAATAAGTGAAGCAATTAGTATAACATCAGATGTTAAACAAGGTGAGTGTTTATCTGCTACTCTTTTTAACATTGCTCACCACAGTGTAGTTGAAGAACTTAATATTAGGGGTAATATCATTAACAAATCTAAACAAATTCTTGCATACGCCGATGACATAGCACTGATATCAAGAAATGAGGATGCATTGGAAGAAGTGTTTAGAAAATTTGAAATGGAAAGTAAAATCATAGGACTTAAAATTAAAGAAGAGTGGACAAAATATTTGAAAATGTCAGCCACAGAAACTAGAAGAAGGGAGCAGACAGTGAGATTTAATGGATATGATTTCGAGGGAGTCAGCGATTTCACATACCTTGGAGTGAAAATTAATAATAATAATAATAGTATTTCAGATAACATAAAAGAACGAATAACGCGAGGAAACAAAACTTTCGACTTATTAAGTCTGCTCTGCTGGATAGAACAACAAAAGTCAAGTTATATAAGACTCTTATTAGACCAGTAGTCACATATGGAGCAGAGACATGGGTACTAACCAGTAGCGATGCTGAGAGACTTTGTAAATTTTAAAGAAAAATTATAAGAAGAATTTATGGAGCAGTTAAAGAAGGAGAAAGATGGAGAATAAGATATAATGATGAAATAAACAAGTTCCTAAAAGTAGGAGATATAGTTAGATTTATAAAATCGCGTAGAATCTCTTGGCTGGGACACCTGCAGAGAATGGAAAGGAAAGGTTTTTATAAATATTTGACTAATTATGCGACAAGGGCACAAAAAGTTATTTTCTTTTTGATATGGCTCATTTAGCTGTTTTGGAACAGAAAAAATGGAAAACATATTTGTAATACTTTAGCAACCGCTCTCCTTTGGTATATATCAGAAACTGAAACTCTAGGAAGAAAGAGCGCTAAAGCGTACTGCTGTGGAAACTGACAGCACCTTATCACAATTTCATATTAATGTGTCAGCTGATAAATTGTCGGAATACTGATCAAGAAATCAGTAAGAATTTGACTAAAAGGTTTTTACAACCATCTCTGGTTCTTAGTACCCGAAACTGTGGTTCTATACTTGTTTAGTGACAATGTTCCAACAGCAGTCAAAACCGATTTCGTTCAAGTAACACTGGAAGCAGATAAAGATGAGGAAGAGAAAGAAGAAGAAAAAAACTATTGAATTAGTTGATTCGGCACCAAAATGAGCTTTCGTCTTTTGCACAATTTCGTTCTTCGCGATATCATGTATTAGCACCGATTCTTCCCTTTAACTAAACATGGTCTTCAGAAAAGATTATTTGAAAAAAATCACTGTGAAAATGAAAGGAGAGGGTGGGCGTTTGGACAACGCTATCAAAACCTTTGCGTACGCCTGTGGAAGAAGGTATGTTCATTGTTTTGAAAGTAATGTTAGGGACCAGAGACGTAAATAATTACTTAGCTTTTTCTTCTAATCCAGACAGCGCATCTATATGATTCTGCAGACAATTCTTTATTATGTGACGAAACCGAAAGCATTAATTTGTATTCTCCATTATTGAATTCTATAGAATTGTTCTCTTGAGAAAAGCACTAAAGAATTCGTCTCTCTTTTCCTAATTTCGTTGGACATTTTGTCTCGTAATGTAGTAGAGAGGCCCTGACAGTTAAGTCATCTAGCTACATTTAAACTGGAATAAGTTATCTTAATTCACTGTAATCTTTCTTTATCTTATTCTTTTTAATGAGTAAAAGTTTTATTTACATACAATTTCTCCCTAAAGAGAAAAATTCAGTGCGATGGAAAGTTTGTGTAAAAGGTGACTATTGTACACGATCTTAGTTCCATGAAACATTTGGTTATGTGACAAAGCATACGAAACGCTTACTAGTGTATATCTGCACAGCACATCTCGTATCATCTCCCTCGTGTCAGGTAACACGCTAAACTCTCCTTAAGCCTATCTACACACTTTCAGGTTCTCGCATCCAATAATTTGTCGGAATCGATTTATGAAGAGATCAGAGGGCTGAACGTCGTTAATTAAAATGCCTCAGACTTGGAGTCTCTTCAATTTTAGAAAATGCTGGATTATCCAGTAGGTCAGACCAGGAACTGGCCTGGAGCCCCAGAAATTAAAAAAACCCATGAAAGAAAAGAGAAATATAAAAAATATATCCCTAATATGACGTAATTAGTAATTCTTTTATTATCCATAACAAATGCATTTTTTATTTTATAATTTATATATTTCATAATTTAATATATTTATTTATTTTATGCAAGTATAAATTTTAGAGACAAAATTTATAAATAAAAAGAAGATTTATACCCCCCAGGGAAATTACATCTAGTAAGTACGTGTTTGGCAAACACGGAGCCCCGAGCTGAGTCTGGCATTACTTCCACTTACTTGTGCAAGGTTCCTTTCCTTTCTCTTTTCTGACCTTCCTTGGTCACCTCTTGTTCTGTTCGATCCCGACGCTATTAGAGCTAGGGTATCTTTCATTTTCCTAATTTTTTCCATTCCTCTCATTTTTTGTCCTACCCATCATTTTTTGTCCCCCCTCATGTTATGTGTCCCCCTCATCCCCCCCTCCATTTTATGTTTTGATGTATGTTGTGAGATATATTTTGGTGTGTTGTAAATCAGGAGTGTTTTTAGTGGGTAAGGTTGAATCATTCGGCGAGTCCTACACGCGGGGAGAGTCATATTAGCTCTCCCTAGTGCGTAACTGCATTTTCCCTACCTGTACAAGTTTTACAGGGTCCAATTACCTTTGATGTCGACATGAGCCGTAAAACAAAAAAATATTTAAAAATAATAAGAATGTAGATAAATATTAATTGAAATATTTATAAAACTGTTTGTCATTATTTATATCCTACATAGCCAGATTTATATTGCGAAAGCTTATTTTTCGAAAGCAGGTGTCCCAAATGTTTAAGTGCCTAGGGCCATTTTTTAGACCCGACGCTGATTTTAGAAAATATCCTTTCTTCCACTAGAGTAATAGAGAACTGCTAGAAAATTGTAGAGCCGAAAATCACGCCACATTCCCTACCCATACTAACTCCAACGCCTCCTAATTCAACGTTTTCATTCCCACAGCAGCTCGTCACTTTTAACTTTCTTGCAAAAATTGAATAAGGTTCTTCAGGAAGGTTCAGTACTCGAATATTTCCCAATATTGGATATAATGATGTTCTAAGTGATGTAAAACACTTCGTTTCCTAAGAAATTATTCAATATGTTGGTAAATATAAATGATTGGTATAATTGGTGGATTTAATTGGTATATATAAATGATTGAATGATGAAAAATGTGGATTAAATTTTTATTGTAAGAGTCTTAAGAACTACAATGATGATACATAAAAAATAATGGATTACTAAGAAAGAAGGAACAGAAACTTTCATCGCTATAAAATGTTATTCTTTTTCCTACTATATTCCGCAATTTAATATGTGGAGCATGTATTTCAAATTTATGGACCACTATTTTCCTAAAGAAAAAAAGAATCTTNACTATTTTCCTGAAGAAAAAAAGATCTTTTAAAAAATGTTTGGTTTTCAAGTTGCTGTTTCAACTGATGTAACGAATCCAATGCTTTTGGCTCCATTGTAATCCAAAACTAGAGCCAAACCGACTCTAAACTTTTCAGGAATTTCTGTATTTTGTAAGACGGCGTATGTTCCATTTCTAGAGGCGACATCAGATCCATGGAAAACCGTAGCAGGTAAATCCTCCTGCAAACACGTCGGAAATATTTGATACTTTACATATCATATACTCAAAATGATACATACATATCATGTAAGCAACAAAACCCGAAGTAACTGTTAAGCACGGACGGATTTTACATCATTTAGTTTGAGGAATAAAATTGATAAATATATTTTCATTAATAAAACAGTCAAAACTTATTTATAAGACGCGAATGTTTAGTAAAATATTACGAGTATTAAAGAACATTTTTGTGTAAGAATGATATAAATATATCCACGCATTACACAAAAGTGTATTCAATGAGGGAAATTTCATGCAACACCAGCTACTTGTTTGAAA
The DNA here is from genome assembly GCA_002313205.1 of Laupala kohalensis. Classification (NCBI taxonomy): domain Eukaryota; kingdom Metazoa; phylum Arthropoda; class Insecta; order Orthoptera; family Trigonidiidae; genus Laupala; species Laupala kohalensis. The sequence goes on from NNCF01126903.1 coordinate 30,140, forward strand.
TACTCCTCCCCAAGTTATCTAAAAATTGGATCAATGTTAAGTTAATGTTTAAGTTTTTTTAATTCATAAAGACATTTCAAAATACTATGTGCGATAGTCGTGTTTCAATTTTATCTACTATAAAAATCAGATCAAATCTTTAAACAATTCTATTAATCGTTACACTATATCTTATACTTACATTGGAAAATTCGCCAATAACGTAGAAGTTTTCTGTAATCAGTTCTTCAAGTTTTTCTTTCATGTGTGAATCAAATATCTTTGAATCCACGTTTCCATCCTCTGGTATTATTATCAGAAGGTAAGTACTGTAAAAGAGTTATCAACACAAACTTATAGCTCAACTCATATATCTAGTACTAATATGTAAACTTAAATGGATGATTTAGTGCACGAGTGAAACAAATTTGTTTTTTTTATGTATTTCGTATCAGCGACATTTCACAATGCCACAGTTAACCAAGACGTTAGAAAAAGGATCCAGATTTCTTGGGTCAGCACAGAATTTGTAGCACAAAGCAAACTTAAAGAGGTACAATAAGATGAGATGTACTTGGTTTACTTGGCCACTGAACCCTCCAAATGTAGAATTAGTCAATCTTTTCTAATAGCTGGTATCGCGAAAGCTAAATCAATGACAGAAGATGAATCATTAGTTAGTTTGATTGCAGGGAGAGAGAAAAAAATCATTGAAAGTGAAAGAGCCAAAACGTTTCTTAATAAATTAGATGTGATAATTCTCACTGTAGTTGAGCATTAACGTTAACTCATTACGAAAGAAACAAAAACACGAAAAAAATTACAATGAAAAATGTAAACATGATGTTACAAGAAGACAAGACAATCCCATCTACACCGTGAGCAAAAAATTAGAGACGCACTTACTTCATAATAGCTTGTATGTTTTGAAATGTACCTTCGCGATATTTGGGGAGGGGGTGCTCCCGGGATTTTTTATATTCGATCTTAGCGGGTTTCTGTTCCATTACCTTCATGATGGGACACCCATAAAAGTGTCGAGATATGAAAATTTCGCATAATCGAGCATAAATATTACAATTATAGATGCCAAGGAGAGCTATTCTCTTATTCATTAGGTGGCCATATGTTTACGCCAAATGGCCATTCATTTCAAGTAACCTCCAATGACAGTTTAACGATAGCAAATGGTGACCCCTATGGCCATTATTACTAGAGTTCTCCAATGTTGTTACTCAACAATGTTTATCCAAAATTTAAAATATTCGCATCAGAATATCATCCTCACAATCTCCCATCCCCCATTTGAAGAGTTGGTTTTTCTAACTTTCCAAAACCGCTCAAGATGGTGTGCGCTATCCCAAGGAAATTAGCTAAAGTGTTACCTCACCTCTGATAGGAATTCCCTGGAAGACACATCTTTAAACTTCCTTTGAAAATTTGTTTTTTCTTCATTTGAATCCACGACGAAAAGTATTTCGTTTGGAGATCGAAATGCTCAAGTTTAACTTGATAAAGATGTGGACGTAAAGTGTATTTGTGTACCAAAATTCAAGTTGATCGCTCAGACTTGTTTACTTTTATTATTTATCAAATTCCATAATTTACCTCTATGAACAATACGTGCATTTATGACACGTGTAAGTACGGCATTGCGATTCCAACGCTGCAAGAAGGACCCAACGTATTCTTGTCGATCCTGTGCGGATTTCGTCCCACTCTCAGGACGGGGTCACATCCTTTGCGAAGAAAGTGAGTCATTCACCTATGAACACGCTCGTGTCACTGTGCATCCGAGAGACGCAAACCAACAACGCACTGTGACATGAGGATTATCACCGTCCAAATCCGGAAATCCAAGGAGAGTTGTATTGCATCTCTCGGAAGCACTGTGACACTAGAACCCTCTGTATGAGAGATAAACGACACGAACGTCTCGTCATCTGATTGGGTCCGCTCAAACACCCTCGACCAGTATGGTGGGAACAGTCAGGTGACGGTGCTTTTGGTTCCACTGTATGGAGGCGTGTCCATACTTCACTTTCATAGAAATGAGTAACCAAAGTCAACAATAATAAAGGACCACCAATTTTGTTTATATTAGTTCCTCATTGTCATATCTCCCCCCTCCTCCTATGTACCTATCAGGTGATAATCATACATGCTCAGAAGACCCACCAAAGTATGAGAATCTTCTCGATACTCCTTGGAATTTTATTCGACTTGTCGCCTTTCTATGTATAAGGGACTATATGACGTAGACAAAAAACGGAAAATAGCTTTGTATTGGAGAGTGTATACCCTATGTGTGACAAGAATAATCTGCTCGTCATATGTCAACGCAGTAAGGTAGTCCTTCTTGCAGTGTGGGAGTCGAGAAGCCATATTGGACCAAAAGTAAAATATTCTTTCTGGTCCAAATGAAATTCTTTATAAATGCACTAGTTAAGAATTTGACACCGCCAATTTAACTAACCACAGAAGGAATCAGGAAGCAATTCGAATCGCGAGAATTAAAGTAATTATGAAAGGAAGTGTCACGTGTTTTTTTTAAATATATTTAGTGACACGTGTTCTACTAGAACATATTTTATATTTTTGTATATATGAATGATATGTGTAAGTAATTTCTTTGAAAATTGTGATCTACTTTACAAAATATTGATCAATGTTCGAAAAAACTAATAATAATGAATGAATTAATTAATATATTACAGTACCTAGTGACACCAACAATTTCATCCTGTGAAGGAATTAGTATTGTTCTATCATCTATTACTTCTGGTGCATTGAATGCTGGCACTTCTGGAGGTGTATTGGCCATCAGAGTAGATGAAAGTCCAATCGAAAGAGTTTTCGCAGAAATTCCAATTACGTATTTCGCTGCGGGGCTTAAGCCATTTACCTAAAGGCAGATGTTATATTATTAATTCATCCAAAAATTAAAGGTCGTGTAATAATGTAATTTATTTTACCTCGTGTATATACGTTTCCTTCTCCTCCGTTACAGGTATTTCATGCAAAGGAAAATAAGCGCAACAGTTACTTGAATTTCCTGAATCTATGTGTTCAACATTTAGAAGGAAAGATCTCAAAATGCCATTGAACGTGAATGGTGGTTTCCATTGGATTGTTATAGACTGACTTGTCTGGTTTAAAATGTGAAGTTCCACCGGAGTTTCTGGCACTGCAAAAATATTGTAAATAAAAAAATATTTGTCTGTTTGAGATAATAAAATGTTATAACATGATGAATTAAACTTTTGAGGTCCTTTTGTAAAACATTCATGAATGGAAATATCTCAAAAAAATACTTTTTAAATTTCTATATCATTATTACACAAATCCAAATGGGAATTAATTGCATTTTAGGTTTTAAGTAGATAACAATAGATTTCATACGTTTGAGACACCATTGTGTTTGTGTTTAACCCAACCTTTTCCCACTTCATGAGGGGTCGGCGAATGGGTATATAGATAAACGATGCTTGATTTGGTTTTAACTGGGGAATATTAGAGTGCCGTATGCCCTTCCTGACGCACGTGCCCTGAAGCTGTGGTTACGAATGACGTGAGCGTGAATTATGAGTGAATGTTGTGGTGGAATGATAGACAGGGGAAACGGGAGACCCCGAGAACATGCCGCGAACACCGCTCCGTCCACCACCTCGGATTCTACTTGGATCTGACCGGGTTTGAACCGGCGTCCCCAAAGGTAGAAGGCGAGCGCGTTAGGCACTAACGAGGTCACAGCCACGGGTCACCCTTACGATTGAGACACCATTATTAGTACAATATTACCTCCTTCAGAAGTATAGGCCGTTATCGTAACAGAATTTCCGTCTTCATTAACATCCTTATTTCTTGCTTTTACCTGCAGTGTATGAAAATTAACATATGTTTGATTAATTGAATATTGAATGTGTCAATTCAAAATATCTCATAAAATATCACTATGACTATTTAATAACTCATTTGCCCTAACAGTATAATAATACGCCCTTATCTGCATAAATAAAGTTTAAAGCAAATCTAAAGCACGCATACGCACACACAGACACACACACATAATGTCTGCCGTAAACTAATTTAAACGTAATACAAATATATTTTCAACGTCGCAGATAAATATTGAATCTGTGGATCGTACTGATTAAATTTTCTATGAAATCTCGTTATCTCAGCATGACTAGATTTCATAGTAAATTCAATCAGTACGATCCACAGATTCAATATTTATCTGCGACGTTGAAAATATATTTGTATTACGTTTAAATTAGTTTACGGCAGACATTATTACTATTAAATGGACGAAACATAAACAAAGATTTGTTTATTTTTTCCTGTATCCGCTTACCGTAACAGAATACCGTTTATTGGGATGAAGTTGCTTGTTGATGGTGTAACAATAATAATCTGGCCATGCAGAACAAGAAGAAGGAGGAATTCGAGAACTGACTTCGTTCACACAATTACCATTGATCTGGCAATGCGATATGGAAAAAGACGAAATTTCACCATATGTATTCTTAGGCTCTTTCCAGCGAAGACCAATCAATCTTCGACCTCTTTTGTATACCGTTAGATGTTGCACTTCACTTGGAACTGTAACGACGCATAGATTTTCATTTTAATCTCATTATCAGCATCATTAGTCATATACGGTAATTACATTTTGTTCATTATGTTCTCGACAATAAAACTTATTTTTTTAAATTTATAGCTGGCTTTACCTGTTCCCTTCGTTGATACGTTAAAACTAATTTTGATGTTTCGATTAATTCCTCCTGATGAAATTAAGTATACATTCACTGTGTACGTTGTCTGCGGAAGCAAATCACGAAAGGTGACATTCGTACTTCGAGTTGAGCCTTCTCGTATCAGGGTTTCATTTAGAGATTGTAATTCGTAGCGATATCCAGAGAAATATCCATTGAAGAGATTACATTGTGACGAAGGTTCCCATTGTACAATGGAGCTGGTATTTGTAGAAGATACAATAGGATTATCGCTCATTGTAGGAGCTACGTCTGGAGCTAGAACAATTATGAAAATATTTTACTGCGTATTAAAATTTCAAAGAACCTTCTGTCAATTTCACAACCTGAGAGTTTTACGTAAAAGAGATATTGTACAAAGACTATCATGCATAGTCCCACCAGTCAGGGAACTGTATTTGTCAGAAATATAGAACAAAGTAGATTTATTGTTTCACTAGAATGAAATAATTATTGAATTATTGTATTTTGAAAATTAGGAAAGATACTTCTTTACTTACAAATATTCAATAAATTATTCTTCACGCATATGCATGTAGTTCAGTGAGACATTTGTCATACCTGTGCCAGCAGTTGCACCTCGAAGTGAAGTGAAAGGTCCGACAAACTCTCCTGAAACTCCTGCCACTGCGATCATGTAAACTGCGTGGGAGTGTAGATCGTTGATAGAGACAGAAGATTTACTTGCATCTATTGTAAGTTCCATCTCTTCATCTCCTTCGCATCCTTGTGCAGGTTTAGCGCACGCCAAGTATTGCATACACTGAATAATGAAACAGTGGGAAATGACATTTATAATATTTAAAAAATCTTCTCATAAGGCGCGGATTACAATAGAATAAATTATGGACTTCAGAAACTTGTGAACAAGTTCCGTGAATAGATATCTTTTTTGTCTATTCAACGTGAAGTGATGTTTCCTCACGAACTGTCGACCCTAAGATATCGGAAATTAAATTAAGACACTTTGAAGGTCAAAACGATACAACGGTTCTTCACCAGTACTCGGACTTTACTTTATTTTCTTCCTGACTTTGAGGAACACTAATGAAAAATTCAATGTATTTATCACATTTTTCCTAAAACATTACAACTCTAGCTTTCCCATAAAACGCAACTTAATTAACACAAAGAAATACAATAGATGAATCACCCAAGGGATTAGAATTTTTTCAAAAAACAAACGCCGTTTATATTATCTATCAATACTCTCTAACCAACCATGCGAGTTCCATGATTATTTTTGTAAATATAAGAGTATTCTTCGAAAAATAGTCTATACAGCTATAGTTATGGAAAACGACAGGCAGGTACTTAAATCGAACAACAGGATCAAAACCATGTGGAATATTGTTAAAAATTACACGTCAACTTCTGAAAAACGCGAAGAAAATGTTTCTTTACTAAACGATGGCAAAATCTTATCAAATCCTCAGAACATCGCAAATTGGTTTAATTCTTCTCAGAAGAAGGTAAAATAAGGAACTCAATATATCCAAATCAATGTCCTCCAATGATATCCACGCACGTACCTTATTCTATGTTCACTTTCGAAAATAACGCCAGTGAAGTCATGAAAATCATCAGCTCATTAAAAAACAAATTTTCAACAGGCAGAGATGACATACCAAAGTTTATTGTTTAATTTTGGTCCCACGCTGTATTAAATCCACTCATAAATATTTTTAATAGTTCTTTATGGGAATGGGTGTTTCCCAATATATTTAAGAGAGCTAAAGTGAAACGTTTATACAAGAAAGGAAACAAACAATATTGGAAATTACCGACCAATATCTCTACTACCTACTTTCCCAAAATTCCTAGAAAAATTGTTCAAAAGGCGTCTTCTAGATCTTCTATCAAAAAACAAAAACTTTCTCCTAGACGATCAAGACGGTTTTACGAAATCCTTTTCCACTACAAGCGCCATAATTTCTTTCTTACACGATGTTACCACTCCTCTTGACAGTGGAGAAAATCCTCAGGGTGTTTTGCTTGACTTATCCAAAGCATTCGAACAAGAGATCCTCCTTCTATGATTGCATTCTTTAGGCATTCGTGGACTTCCACATCAATGGCTAACTTCTTATTTAAAAGATAGATATCAACAGGTCGAAATATCCTATACTAAAAATAAAATACTTGAGCGTTGTCATGCATAAACAAAGCCACTTACTTGTGGTGTATCCCAAGGTTCTATACTCTTTTTATTGTATGTGAAAGACATATCATCCACATCAGATTGCAAATGGTTTTTTTTTGCTGATGACACTAATTGACTATGTAAACACGCCAACGCTCAAAACGTTTTGTCTAACCTTTCGACTTGGTGCCATGCAAATCGTCTCATTGTAAACACCGACAAAACTGTGTCTACGTCATTTCACAATAGTACCACAAAATCTTTACCCCAAGTTTAACTTTCTTCAAACGGAACACAATAAAAACTGTTACGATTACAAAATTCTTAGGTCTCCAACTTAACACTTCCCTGCATTTATATTTATGAAACGGTCGTGTTTGTTAAGACCAAAGTACTGAAGTACTACACTTGCTTCATACGAAACAGTCTCGTTCACGAACACAATACTCGCAATAGTAATAATATTCATCGCCCTAGAGTGTCAACCACTCTTTGCCAAAAAGGACCGTATCATTCGGGAATCGTTCTATTTTATTCCCTTCCCAAGAATATAAAATTGATTATAAAATTGAATATCTTCAAATCCGCGGTTAAAAACTACCTCCTGCACCAGTGCTTCTACACTGTAAGAGAATTTATTGATGTTAATAAAAGTTAAATTCGTCTTGTACTTTATCACGCCATTGCTGTAGCACTTTTTAAACAACATATAACAATTTCAAAAACTATTTTCTTGCATGATTGTGTTGCTGTTTGGCTCATATTAATTTGGTTTTATGTGTACTCAACTTTGGCACGGTTGTGTACATAAATTCTGTAGCCCCATCCTGGCCCGGGTTTTTCTCCGTTTTTCCTTCTGGTAGAGGCGGATTTATCATACAGGTTCTCTAGGCTTTNAGGCTTTGTCTAGGGGCGTGTTTATTGTAACAATAAATCGTGAATTTAGTGTTATTTCAATTCTTATGATTTTTAAACATAATGCTCAAAATAATCTATAGTTCGATAATAATTTGTACATGTAAATTTTTGCCGTTAATTACAAATATATTGACATTCTTTAGTATTATAACTCTCAGCTAACTTTTTATCTTATCTGAGAATTTTTGCTGAAATTGTTCAATCCTCCTCTGCCTTAGTGCCCTTAATTGGAATTGATGGGATGGTCCCTTGCTTACTTCCGGAGAGTAAATTAGTTTGTTTTCCTCCACGTGGTACTACTTTTTCGACAATAAATTTATTATTATTAAATATCTTACCTTGTATTTAATGATATATTTATCGAGTGATTTTTCGTTTTCTTTACGGAAAGTCCATGAAATAAGTAATTTCTTCTTCCCATCTGGTTTTAGCGTTAACTTCGGAACATATCGTGGTGCTGTGAAAAGATACACTTGATTCCATTATTTTGACATAAACTAACGAATATGTAGCTGGCAAGAGAAATACTTAATTAAGTTAAAGGGCGGTATGGACCAAGTGAAGACCTTCATCTTTATAAGGTTTGCAAGTTATAGAGATCAAAGTTTTATTACAAATATCTCAAGGCTTATTTACAAATATCTTACCGTTGATATCTGTTTTAATAGTGTACCAGGACGAAAAAGGAGCACTCCCAATTGCCGTATTAGCTCTTATTTTCACTTTATACTCTGTGCTAGGAATCAAATTCTCGAAAGTAAATTGCCCATCCTCGGTGAATATTTGATTTTTCTGCCCTCTCATTTTAAGTACCACAGTGTAATTGTTAATGCGGCATTCCGTGTAATTTGTTCCGTACTGAAATAAATTGTATTAAGACAAAACTTACGAAACATATTTAGTTTTTAATTAAAAATACATACTTGCCATCGAAGAGTCACACTTGAAGACGCTGAAGTATGGTTGATTCTGTATTCAGTTGAGCGAGGTACTAGACAAAAAGAAGAATCGTTCAGCTTCAAATTACAATCATGATCCGCATCGATTAGGGCTCGCACACTATCTCGACCATGACCACGACCTGTCGCATACTTGGATTAAATGGGACAACGCGCGTTGGGTGAAGAGCGGCACGTCAGACGGGGTCTTGTCGTCCGACGTGAGTCGGGTGTGTTTGGTGGGACCCGACTCGCCTTTATTTGCAGCCGGAATATACATAGACAGTTATGGCGCTTAGTGTACTGCCACCGACTCCGACCTACCCAGAAGTGACTGGTCAGGTGAACAGTAAACGAGTGCGATGTTGCTGTTACCAAAATTTGTTTCAGAAAGTTTCATTGTGGCTATTAAAGATTGACCCTCTTTGTGGGATATTTCGTCAGATGAATACTGCAACAATTATAAAGAAGCAAATGTGGGAAGAAGTGACAGAGTTTTTCGACGGCAGTGAGTGAGCCACATCAACGGAAAAGGTTGAGAAATGTAACTATAAAAGGCAGATAACAAACAATCGCGGTCGGCATCTTGTCTTACGGTCCACGACCAAAGTTTGTCGCGGTCGTGGTAGGGCTAACGCGCTTTCACACTTAGCTGACAAGGACCCTTTTGAGCTG
>NNCF01126903.1:46041-62640 GCA_002313205.1 Laupala kohalensis
GGTTGAAGGAGTCGATAAGATTCTTGAATCGATTAACTGGTGAATGTGCAGAGTCGGATGTACTCAGGAAATCGATGTTGAAATCGCCACATAGAACGATAGATTTAGTAGATTTATGTGTGATATGTTTTAAAACAATTTCGAAGTTCCTAAAAAATATGTCAAGATATTGCGGAGGTCTATAAATACCCAAAACAACAATACCGGTGTCGGTCAGATTAACTGCAGAAAATTCGAACACACTATCTACGCAGAAGTTCTCGAAGCCTGTCAGGGGAGAAGATAAAATATCATTACGAACGTGGATACACGTACCTCCGTGGGGATTTTTGCCTTTAATATTTTGCCGACAGTAAGAACTTGCTAAATAATAATTAGAAATAGCAGTATCGTTGATGTTGTTAGTTGAAAGCCAATGCTCTGTGAGGCATAGCAATTCGAATCGACTTTCGTGTACCAGAATTTCAATTTCTGTCAATTTGTTTGAAAGGGATTGGACATTATGATGAAATATAATTATTTTATTTTCGCAAAAAGTTTGTGACTCACGAGAAATGCTATCGACGTTATATTGTGGAGAGGAATTTGAAATTGGTACAGCTTCTAGTTCCGGATCAGGCCCGCACACTGCACCTGAACGCGATTGTCACCTTCGAGTACCACATCGTACTCCTGAGCGCAAGTTGTAACTGTGTATGGGGGCGGCTGGAGGAATAGAAGAGGACGCGCAAGATGAGAAAGCAGTAGGTGAAAGAACAGGGAAAAGAGAAGAAATGGGTGTCGAGATAGGAAAAGGAGATGGTGATGAGGTAGGAGCAGAAGGAGATGAGGTAGGAGGAGATTGAGGAGATGAGGTAGGAACAGAAGGAGGAGATGAGGTAGGAGGAGGAGATGAGGTAGGTGCAGGAGGAGGTGTAGGAGTGGGTAGTGGGGCAGGTGGATGATGTGAGGTCAGATGTGAAGCTAGAAGAGAACCGAAGTGCTGTTTCCCAGACGGTCTCAGGGGTAAACCGTGCTGGGTAAAGTTCTTGGCAGCCAGGTGTGGTTGCAAATCATAAAATGTGATTTTTGTGTCTGCCAGGTGATGTTTTAGGGAGGTGTTTGCCTAGTTAATTTCGTGGTTTATTTGTGGAACGTTGAAGCGTGGAGGCAGGCTAGAGAGCACTATGTTCGTGTGCAAGGAGGCCATTTTTAGTTTCTGTAGATGTTCAGACGCGTTGAGATGACCACCCAAGTTAATATCGTTCTGCCCGCTTATGATGATTTCTGTGTCCCGCTCTGTGAGTTTTTTAGTGTAAGTGTCCAGTTCTCGAGTAACTTCAGCCAAACGAGCGTTTGGCTTAAAGAAACTGAGAACTGAGAACTGGCTAGGAAGCAATCCACGCAATACGGAGGACATCTGATATGTTTGAGATCTTAGGTAACAAATAAATTAAAAAAACATTATATGCCTAAACTTCGATTAGTATAAATAAAACATTTTTTATTTATATTATTTTAAGACGATTAATATTTTGCATTATGCTGAATATACTCAAAACATCTTACCTCTCTACCGATGTACTGTATCTGGTAATATTTCATGTCTCCTTCACCTTTCATTGAGGAAACATTGAAACAGATTATCACTCTTTTGAAGTCTTCATCTGTAATAGTCGGCGCAGTCTCGACATATTTGTACGCTGAGACAAAAAATACAACAGTACGCGTATAGTGGTAGTATTGTAAAAAATCACCATACATCAATACTTGCACTTCGTATTGTGTACGCTGTTGTTGCAACACTTACGGTTAACACAAAATGGTGGATTAAATCCTGAATCACAACCTTCATGGCATACTCCAGTATATATGTCGCAAGGCATTCCAACACATTTTCCGCATTCTTGTGAGCAATTGGCGCCATATTTTCCCAACTCACATGCTATGGAGAAGGTATTTTTCAGTGTTAGTGAAAGAGTTCCCTGAGCGCCATATAATTTTATTTCCATATTATTGTTTTAACAATATATCCAGTAAACACCGAGTCGACTACCACATTGTTGACTTGAATGAATCAAATGAGGAATGTTCCTCCATCATTCTCAAACTCATGCGTTAAATGCTGCGTTTCACAATCGGGGATCCCGATCTCCACGGGATCAAGGTCTAGTTCAAGGTAATTGACATACAGCTAAATACTTCAAAATAACTACATAATTTGGCGAGAAACAGTCAATTATTTTACAAGCACCAATTGTTATGTTTGAAATTTTAAATCATATATTGAAAAGAAAAAACAATCAGTTAACAGCTGCAGGTGAGTACGTTAGGATAATAATACGCTTCACATTCCGAAGGGGAGCAAGAGGGGACCATCCAATATATTCAGATCGAAGTGTCCAAAATCGCGGTCTGGGACCAACTGAACTATTTGAACAATGATTAAATTTCTTGTTACTTGAAACCACGTTTTGCTTACTTAAGAGGTAAATATGACAAAAATTTTCATTTTGAAAAGAATTTTAAAAACTAAAAACTGAATATAATTTTAAAATATATATTGCTTTTTAGTATAGTTGCAGAAATATTGATTGCCTCTTGCTCTCACAAGAAATGGACTACTTTTGGTTGCAGATTTTTTATGGCAAAGTAATAAATTTGTATAAGTATCTAAACAAAATATTTACTTTCGTTACAATTTCTACCGCTGAATCCTGGAGCGCACAGACAGGGTAGATGAGGTTTGCAGAATATCATTCCAAAACATCCCCAATCATAATCCGAACACGATGCAGAGCAATCGCTTCCATAAGAATTCGGACCACATCCTGAAGGAAAAGAAATTAAATATCAGCGTCATGATTCTGGATACAAAGAAAAAAACCGAATTATTTTTTTATTTATATTTAAGAATTTTTAATATTATTATTTTTATTTATTGTTTGTCATAATGTTTGATTGTCATAAATAATGAAGAATATGAATCTTTACAAGAATTGTCTTTTTATTCTTGTAGTTCTAACCAGACCTCGTTTTCTTTCGAGTTTCTTTTGGGCACTCTACTCAGGGAAAGTTCTTCATTAGCTTTTATAGAGTGAAGTAGTTTACTCCGAGACGTAATACACAATTCAACAGCTTTTGCAATATATCGTTTATTTGCCTAGCTTTGTGTACTACAATAAGTGTTTTTTTACATTGTTTTGTTCAGACAATTAACGAATGACTCATTAAATTATGCTGATACGTACTACGCGTGCCACATAAACTAAATGTTTCAAATTTAGTGCACAACGAAACTATGAAACAAAATTTCTCAGTGTTTCAATATTTCTGGTTTTAATGTGTTTCAAGCGTAAATTTATCAAATGTAACATCGCAAACACCAGGGATGATTACAGCTACCTTCGCGGGTATGTGAAAGGAATGGTAATAGCGCTGCTTAACTCTTTTTCATAGTAATAGCAGCCGAAAAGATTGTTTCATGATTATGACTCAGAAGCGGAAAAGTATCTCGATCATGTTCTCCTCACTATTGCATTTATCACAGATATTGTATTTTGTTATAGTATAATTTGGAATACTGCAATAATTAATTGAAGCCATTAAGATTATTTCATCTAAGATAGAGCAGCTGGAAATGCTGTATGAGTATTTATTAGTTTTCATCTACCTCTATTTTCTTTTTTGCCAGTAACGCTATTTATTTGGAGAAAATATATGGGTCTTTATTGTAATAATTATTACTGTAATCTTGAAGTTCAGTATTAATTTTAAATAACTTCCCAAACACCTTCCTGATATGAAACCGTTCATTTAAAGCAGAGGGTTAGTGACGTACTTCTCTATGCTTAGCAAAATGTGAATAGTGAACAAATACTCGAAGTTTTCTTGAGTTTTCATCCGGAAGATATACTTTGGAATAAAATGGAACAGTCAGAATGGCACCCTGAATTGTAAGAACATAACATAACCCCTTACTAACAGTTCTTCTTAGTATGTAGTTAATCAGAGTTTACAACATCTCATTTGCTCAATGATGAGAATGTGGAGGGGAGAGTGGTGATATTGCCTATAATATTCGTCGAGGTATGTATGTATGTATGTATGTATGTATGTATGTATATATATATATATATATATATATATATATATATATATATATATATATATATATATACATANCATACTCCAGTATATATGTCGCAAGGCATTCCAACACATTTTCCGCATTCTTGTGAGCAATTGGCGCCATATTTTCCCAACTCACATTCTATGGAGTAAGTATTTTTCAGTGTTAGTGAAACATTTCCCTGAGCGCCATATAATTTTATTTCCATAATATCGTTTTAAAAATATGTCCAGTCAACTACCACATTGTTGACGTGAATGAATCAAATGTGGAATGGTCCTCCATCATTCTCAAACTCATGCGTTAAACAGTCAATTATTTTACAAACACCAATTCTTATGTTTGAAATTTTAAATCATATATTTTATATATTGAAAATAAAAATTTCCATTTTGCAAAGACTTATAAAACTAAAAACTGAATATAATTTTGAAAGATATTTTGCTTATTGGTATAGTTGCAGAAAAATTTATTGCCTCTTGCTCTCACAAGAAATGGACTACTTATGGTAGCAGATTTTTTATGGCAAAGCAAAGTAATAAATTTGTATAAGTATCAAAACAAAATATTTACTTTCATCACAATTTCTACCGCTGAATCCTGGAGCGCACAGACAGGGTAGATGAGGTTTGCAGAATATCATTCCAAAACATCCCCGATCATAAACCGAACACGATGCAGAGCAATCGCTTCCATAAGAATTCGGACCACATCCTGAATTTAAAAAAATAAATATCAGCGTTATGATTCTGGATACAAAGAAATAAACCAAATTATTAATTTTATTTTTAATATTATTATTTTTATTTGTTGTTTTTCATAATGTTTGATTGTCATAAATGATGAGGAATAGGAATCTTTACAAGAATTGTCTTTTTATTCTTGTAGTTCTAACCAGACCTCGTTTNTTCCAAAACATCCCCAATCATAATCCGAACACGATGCAGAGCAATCGCTTCCATAAGAATTCGGACCACATCCTGAAGGAAAAGAAATTAAATATCAGCGTCATGATTCTGGATACAAAGAAAAAAACCGAATTATTTTTTTATTTATATTTAAGAATTTTTAATATTATTATTTTTATTTATTGTTTGTCATAATGTTTGATTGTCATAAATAATGAAGAATATGAATCTTTACAAGAATTGTCTTTTTATTCTTGTAGTTCTAACCAGACCTCGTTTTCTTTCGAGTTTCTTTTGGGCACTCTACTCAGGGAACGTTCCTCATTAGCTTTTATAGAGTGAAGTAGTTTACTCCGAGACGTAATACACAATTCAACAGCTTTTGCAATATATCGTTTATTTGCCTAGCTTTTTGTACTACAATAAGTGTTTTTTTACAATGTTTTGTTCAGACAATTAACGAATGACTCATTAAATTATGCTGAAACGTACTACGCGTGCCACATAGACTAAATGTTTCAAATGTAGTGCACAACGAGACCATGGAACAAAATTTTTCAGTGTTTCAATAATTCTGGTTTTAATGTGTTTGAAGCGTAAATTTATCAAATGTAATATCATAAACACCAGGGATGATTACAGCTACCTTCGCGGGTATGTGAAAGGAATGGGAATAGCGCTGCTTAACTTTTTTTCTTAGTAATAGCAACCGTGAAGATTGTTTCATGATTATGTCTCAGAAGCGGAAAAGTATGTCGATCATGTTCACCTCACTATTGCATTTATCACAGATATTGTATTTTGTTATAGTATAATTTAGAATACAGCAATAAATTATTGAAGCCATTAAGATTATTTCATCTAAGAGAGCATCTGGAAATGCTGTGTGAGTATTTATTAGTTTTCATCTAACTCTCTTTTATTTTACTTTTTTCTTCTTCTTTTTTTGCCAGTGAAGCTATTTGTTTGGAGAAAATATATGGATCTTTATTGTAATAATTATTACTGAAATCTAGAAGTTCAGTAATAATTTTCAAACTTCCCAAATACTTTCCTGATATGAAACCGTTGATTTAAAGCAGAGAGTTAGTGACGTACTTCTCAATGCTTAGCAAAATGTGAATAGTGAATAGTGAACAAATACTCGACGTTTTCTTGAGTTTTCATCCGGAAGATATACTTTGGAATAAAAAGGAATAGTCAGAATGGCACCCTGAATTGTAAGAACATAACATAACCCCTCACTAACAGTTCTTCTCAGTATGTAGTAAATCAGAGTTTATAATATCTCATTTGCTCAATGATGAGAATGTGGAGGGGAGAGTGGTGATATTGCCTATAATATTCGTCGAAGTATGTATGTGTGTATGTATGTATATATGTACCTTTGTGTTACCTGAAAACCATGGTTTTTTGCATGTAAAAGTGTACGACGATTTTCAAGTCGCATTAACATACGAAAATGAATAGCGAAATAACTATTCCGTGATAGCAGAAAATCATAAACACAACAGTAATTGTTTTTCGTTTGTAAGGTAAAGAAACGTAATAAATTATAATAAACGTGCACTTCTTTGAAGTTCATTGCAGCATGGAGTAGCTGGGATGTGGTTATTTAAAAACTTGCTTTATTTTTATGTTAAAACCAATTTTTATATTAAAGCGAATTTTAAAATATATATGTACATTTTAAAAGAAAAATCAGATAAAACGAAAGACTGCGATCTCGTTGCTGTCTAGAACCTTGAGGTGACACATCACTTGCGGTAATTGATTACGAATTACTGACGAAAATGGGATATTTACAAAACTTACCTTTCAGGAGAAATATAGCAAATTCTGATTACTTAAACAACTGATTCAAATTTACCTTCTTCACATTTGCCTCCTGTAAATCCTGCAGGACAAATGCACTCCATTGTTTTCCTATCTATGATACCACCATTCAAACACAAAGAAGCTTCTAGAAAAAATTAAAACAATAGGTGAATGATAATTCTTGAAATATTTCGTAACATAAACATAAAAGTTTTGTAGGGATAAAGATCTCGGGAAGGGAAGATAGAGATGGCATGGAAAGAAGCAGGAGAGCGTTATCATTCATGTCAATAAATGAAACGAAAATCTTCACTAATTAGTTTTTTCGATTTCTTCCTTGATTTAAACTTGTTATTTTATAAATTGTACATTACTCAAAATATTCGTGTTTTTCACTAAGCAACTGTAAAAATAAATTCTTTGAGTTGTTTCAACTCCTGCAGAGTCTTATCTCTTGTCTGTACTGAGTCTATGCAATGTGGTAAAATTTGATAGATGAATTTGTATTACTAATATGCACAAGTGGGCAAAGTTTATCTGAAATCTAATTCCTTAACCATTACTCATAAAGTCAACTCCGTTAATTGTTAAAGTCTCAGTTTGTTGTTTAAAATGTAACGGTTAACTTTAAAGGAAGTTAATATTCAATTTAATATTTAATAATACCGTTAAAATTAAGAAAACACTTGGATTCCCTCCGCTGGCTCAGGTGTTAACTTCCCTACGCATCACCAATCCTGGGTTCAATTCCCGGGGGGGGGGGGGGGGGGNTCACATTAATGTCCCACTACACATAGCTGTGACTACCGAAAAGAGAACTCTCCTTCTTATATCCACCTCCTACTGCTTTTAGTATCAATAACTCTTATTATTACTAACTACTTCTACTAACACTTCCCCGTGGGCCAAGTTGGTGGTAAACCCAGCTAAGCGGACTACCTACTAACAATAGCCTACCACCCAACTCCTATCTCCTTCGCTCCATGTAGGTAAGCTTCAGTAGCACGCTACTTATCCTATTTACAAATACTACAATAAAAAAATATTTTTTTCTATTCGAGTTCATTCACCCCAGATTTTGCATTCGAGGTCAATTTACAAGTAGTGGCGAAGGGGGGAAAGGGAAAAATTACCAAGTGACTGAATCCTTTTACTTTTTATATAGCGTTCGCTAATTGGAATATTTGATCCTGGATAGATTCAATTCCATAGCCTTGGGGCGTATCACCTCATTTGAGCAAGCAATGTTCGCATGACGTTGCGCCATCCGATTTCTTTTGTGTGCCCGTGAGGATTGATGATTTCCAATATTACACCCTTCCGACGACGGATAGCGTGGGAATGTGAGACCGCACTGAGGTAATTGAACGTTCATCGTGTTAAAATGTGTATTTTGTCCAAACATTTACGGGAGAGGATACGGAGCCCGGTTGTTCTTGAGCAAAAATATGTCATCCATTGCGACGATGTTACATAGGATGAATTTCTGTCCAGGCGCACCACGCTACCCATTGTGGGAACAATACTAAAAAACTTAAGTGATGATAAATGAAACGGAATTTAAAAAAAAAGTTTTAGAAGTTAACATAAATATAAAAACGTTACACCAAGTGTTCAGTTCGTTAATTAACGGTTAAGGCATTAATGATTTTCTTGTGCCCATCTATGAAAATGTGTCATCAATACAGTTACCAAATAATAAATACCATTTGGAAACATCTATTATAAAATTGAGATATTCGTGTATTACATCTTATCAAGGTAAACGTTCAATAGTTACCGTTATTTGTTGTTGGGAGTAATGAGTACACTTTGTTTGGCACTGACGACAAATGTTTCGTTAACGTCACTTCTTGAGTTCCTAAAAATAGAAGATAGTTTTTAATGTTTTTTCATATGCTCTAGTTAACAGGAGATATAATATAAAAAACCTTTTATATGTTTACCGTATGGAGAGCAACCATTTATACTGTATATTGTTGTTCCTTGTCCTTTTACTTCCAAATTTAGCCTTATAACTGTATTGGGATGTCCAACTGTCGCATAAAATAGTTTCTGAATCCAATTTCGTCGCTGTTTAAATTAGAAATTTAGGTTAACATCTTTCCTATTTTAATAAGATTAATTCCACGTTCCGTGGGACACAATCGTATGGACTAATCTGAAATACTGACAATACCAAAATATTTTTTTAATATCCCGTTGGAAGTTGGCAACAGAGAATATGTAACAAATACATTTTACAGAACATTTCTTGTAAAATTTCCTAACTTTACGAACTGCAGTCTCTGTATAGGAACTTCTTAGAATCTCAGTGGTAATTCTTCTACCTGTGGCGAAAACTATAGTTGGAAGGCAATCATACAGATTTATTTTGCATGGAGCTATATCTTCGTCTAATTAAAGCGAAGTACAGAACATTTTCCGTAAAATATGGACCTGACAGAAATATTTCTGTTGCAGATTTCCTCCGGTGGGTAATTACTAAAAATGATCATGATAAATGATGCACTTAACATCTCATTTTTCATTTAATTGCATTCTCTCCCAGAATCCCAACAATACTCAAAAAAATAAAGAACATCTAATGAGGAGATAGGAAAAGAATATTTTTGATTTGAAAGTATTTGAGAAGTAAAAATCTTGATACTTGTTTAAGTTCAAAAAAAACAAACTTTTTCTTGATTCTTTTAATTTCTCGCTAAAGTAAAAATATAACCCAACAGTTATAAGAACATTTAGATTTGTTGCAAAATTTCCAATAAATTTTCTTTCGAAATATTTGAAAATCTTTTAAAGACAAATTTCCATTTAGAGGCGATGAGAAACGCATTGAGATGTTTTCTTTCAAAGTAATAGATATGGTTACAAAAAAAATCTCGCATTCCATTTTGAGGACTGAACATTTAGATAAGTGCTTACTTTTAGGCATAGAATTGGAAATAATTTTAATTACGTTTTTCAGGCCAGTCCATACCACCCCAGTATACTTGACGTGGTTTTGTTAACATAAATTACTGTAAGTGCAATATTTATAATTCATTGGGAACTATGGAGAAAAGTCGAAAATACTTTACCGTACGTTCTTGAATATTATTTAGTTGTACATCGGTGCCATTTAGCAGTGATACTCTCATATTTACGCCCCCAAAGTTAGATTGGGTTTTGTATATAACGGAAATACAGAGAGAATCTTCCAAAGTCTCGACTTCATATTTCAGTGTTCCTTGTTCACCATTTAACGTCAAATGGTTCCTCTTTATATCTGAATAAAATTACATGTTATAACTCAATCGTGTTCATAGTATATGAACACAGCCTAATACTGATTTTATTGTATAACTAATGATTAGCAGTTTTAATGTACCACAATTCATGCATGAATTATAGTTATAATGATATTTTTAGTATAAACAGAAATGATAACATAACTGAAAGTTTCTTGATTATATTATGCTATATATATTGGCTATCGCGTCGCACTCTCTAACTACCCAAGTCCTCTATAGTAGAATTGACCCTTGTACCGTCTCCTCCTTATTTTCCCACCATTTCGCTTCTCTCGTTGAGTACAAACCGACTTGTACCTTGATTCCAGTTTTCGAAGTCTGACCATCGTATTCACGTTTACTGTTTCTCAACGTTCTTCGACATGGGTATTCTACTGTATCGCTTGGCATTACTTCTTTAACTTTACAAAGACTACACCAACTTAGGAGTGAAAAATCAATTGTGAATCTCTCTGTCGGCCTTTACTTTTACTTTCAATTGGCAAAGAAACTCTGCAGAGAGGTATCCTTTGGAACTGTCCAAAATTTTCTATATCAGATCTCCCAATTTCTCCGAAGATTCCTTTCTTCAGGTTATTGTGAGTATATCTTCTTCCTTTGCATGACCATTGTCCTATATGTTTCTGGCGAGGTTGTCTCGTTCTGCGTATACTTCAACAAGATCACCTCTTTCCTCTTCTTTGCGGAAATGGTTGTTGTATTTTCTCGTCCGTTTTAGTAATATTTAGAGAGGGAAAAATCTTTTCTTTATCTCATGCTAGCACAGTTATCCGATGTTGCCCGGAATTTAAAAAATCATTACCGGATATTCAATCTTTACAACAATGCACAAATAATACATAAAAATAAAAACTGTATTTATTTTGATTGTTCAAAAACATACAAAAAATTACATCTATATTCAAAGAAAATTTAATACTGTGAATTGATATATTTTACATTTCAAATGGTATTATAACGCCTGTTCATGGGTCTGAATTTTTTAGCTCATTTTCCCCGGTCTTGCCCGGGATTCTTGTATAATATTCTAAATTCTTATGCTAGTTTCCATATTTCTCAACTTTCGTGATAATACATTTTCAATTTTGTTAATTTTTAAAATTAAACACCAAAAAATAAAACGTACACGCAGTTTTCAGTACTGTACGCTAATGTGTACGTAGTTTCGAATTACTTTAAAATCCAGACAGAAGGAAAATACACTGTACGGAGAAAGGTTAAAGAACAAAGTGCATAGGTACGACTCTGAATTCTTTGGTTTCCATTTCACTTTTTCCTCGTGTAGTTATAAACATTTTCCTTTAAATCCTTTATATAAATTTCCTTCTACTCTTGGGTCGCTTAAATTATACGTTCAGTACATTGTCCTCCTCACGTAACGCAATCGCACTGTAGCGGACACATTAGTAAGCTTCATTGTCAGTTGTCATGTGAGTGAAGATTCGTGGCCAATTTTAATTGTTTCTCTGCTCTTGTAATTCATAAACAATTACTATACTTGCTATCACACCTAAAGAGGAGCCCATAGAATTTCAAATATCATCATCGATTGCGTTTCCCAATTTCCACTCCCCGCACATTCCATAGAATTCACTTTTATAGGTCAGATTGGAGACAAATTTCCTCTTTCTGAGACCTCGGAAGATCTCATAAGATTGACTAAATCGTCTATTAATGTCGCACTTTTTGCCGTTTTCTGAAAAATTTTCGTTATGCATTCTGTTAAATTTTCATAAATTAAAACTGGATTAGACCATCTCTATATTTCGTGTTAATCTTACGGGCTTAGTGAGTAATTGCAGAGTATTCTGACTAAATACTGTGATTTCTGTGTCCTCTATTTTGGGATATCGATACACTTCCAAGTAACATTAACAGGCGACGATCCCATTTAATTCATGCTTTTATTTAACTTCACTTGTTAGTTCGTATGTTGGGGCCAAATCTTGCAGCTGAATTTTAAATTACTTCCCCTCAACCGATTGAACTAAATATTGGCACACATATATAAACCCTCTGACAATGCAATACATATTTTTAAAAGTTTTTTTTATAAATTACGAATTTACTCCGAGATAACTCTAGGTAAATTATTTTCTGGAAGCTTCCCCCGAAATACAATCATTCTCTCTCATTCAAGTAAGTATAAAGTATTGCATAACCACTTTTTCGTTTTAACATCTTATCTTCTCATTACGATCGTTTCTCAAAAGATGTTTATGATATCGGACGGTGCATCTCACGGATGTCATATCAGTTATGCTATTTATTTATATTACAACAAGTTTGTGTTTCAAAGGTGATTACAAATAAACAACCAAGATTAATTATTATTTCTAATTCTAATACTAAAAAATATAGAAAATAAAAATAAAAACTTTTTTTTAAACAAAATTTGTTAATCTATGTACTAAAGCGAATAAAATAATTTAATGATTTAATTAAAGTAATGCAATGTCAAATGCTAATACCTCCATACATATTCCACATTAGTAGATAAAACAAACGTAGTTAGTATTTTTATCGCTGAAAATGATTTAATATTTTATGTTGATTTTTTGTTTCAAAAAGTTCGTCGCGCGAATTGTTCATAAAAGTTGATACCAATTAATTTCTTTGGACAGTGACAAGTTTGTAAGTAAAAGTGCTTTTGCCGAAGTGTGTATTTTATTTAAAATTCGCGCTACGAGCTTTTTGAAACAAAAATTCAACATAAAATATTAAATTATTTTTAGTGATAAAGATAGTAAGTACGTTTTTTTCATTAGGATAATCTAATGCAAAAATATATGGAGGCATTAGCATTTGAAATTGCATTACTTCGACTAAACGATCACAAAGAAATTTATGGAAATTTAAACAGAAAGTCTGTCGAATAAGCTAGTGTATAATAAAAATACAATTACAAAGACCTATATAACTTTCGTTCATTCATTGGAAAAACCCGTTTTCAGGATATACCTTTATAGTCGTAATCAGTTACGCCTCAGATGCCGAGCGTTTAGGATTCAATGTGTTCTACTCTAGTAGCATAAAGCACAACCAATTACCATGAAGAAAAGTGTTCATAAGTTCTGTAATCGTGCTATATGAAAACATTCTTCGACCATCTATTATCGTAGTATTTATTGGAAAATTATGAATTATTACCAATTTGGCCTTTAAATAAAAAAGTATTCATCCTAAAAGAAAAATAATTTGGATAGTGATTTCTGATTCTAACAAAATTGTCGTTCTCGATGATTACGTGTTGGCTTGGATTATGATCTTCCAACGTTTCCTCCCTCTCTCTAGACACTTCTTCAATCTGCGTATACTGATGTCCTGTTATGATGTTCTGAAAACACACACGACTGTTTCAAGAAATTATTACTGGATTTTTAAGTAATTATAATAAAATACTTTTAAAAATAAGTGTAAGTGTGTCATTTAGTGTATTAGAGAATCATACAGATACGAATTTAGAAAATATGATGAATATATTGAAATTCTTTTTTAATACATGTAAGTAATTCGTAATATTAGAAAATATTCCGACTCATACAAAACTATGTGTACAAATATATTCTACTTTGAAGCCGCACTTCAAGAACCAATGAATGTAAATGTATAGATTTCTAATGAACTAACCTACCGGGTTTTGCGAGTTATTGTTATGATACGATCTATTTCGTCATGATTTAGTTCAGACGAAAAAAACATATGTTCATACACGAGCCTGTTCTAAGATATTTTAAAATGAAGTAATTTCTCAAAAATATTTTCTTATCTTTTGACGTTTGTCAGTTTACTACCTATTCACGATTAAACCTTTTATTTTTAAATCGCTGAAAAGATGGATTAAAAATGATTTTGATGATATTGGGAAAAAGAGAGGTATATTCGTATGTTCTGCTCAAACGGTTAGAGATAGGTGACAACTATTGACAATATTGTTTGCCTCAAAAAGTTCTACAAAAAAGCCTCTGACAGCGTATGTATTGCTACAACTACACAAATTATCGAAAAAAACTGTTATTGAAAATATATGAGTTAAAATACTTCAATTTAATTTAGTAATTTAAGAAGGAAAAATCAATCATCATCAAGTGTAATGTTTTTAATGTTTGCTTCATTAACAATAATCAAAAATATTCTTAAATCGTAAAATTTGCAAGAATAGTTTTGATTTTACATGCGTTTAAATGAAATGGTGCAACCACGCTGCCGCAATTCTGAATTGCCTCGGAAGCGAAAATTCGACCGGCGCTGCTCCCTGCGAGTGTGTTCGTTCTACCTGGTTTCAATAGAAGCACTTCACGTTATGTCAGAGTTAGGCCACCATTGGAATAGGTGTGGGACAGTCCTAGTAACCCCTTGGTGGGAGTGGGAAAAAGAGTCATATAGCAATATTTCATCAATAAAGAAGAATTTAATCCATAGATAACTGGAACTTTCAGTTAAACATTGACATGGTGCCGTGTAAGTACAATTTCAGCACATATTTAGGAGTTTAATACCCAAAACAAAGGTGAAGTGAACTAGATTAATTGGTGACGTTTCCATTGTTTCTCTCACAGAGAATTTTTACGTTCCATGCTCAAAGGTAGTTTCATCTAAGAATTTATTTATTCTAGCTGCAGAAGATGAAACTCAGAAAGGTGTATACAATCAAGTAAAATTTTATTGATATGAATTTGTAAAATTAGGATGCTATACATAAATTTTTGAACACCAGAGAACAATTTTTTTTAATATCACAAAATAGATATATTTTTTCCGAGTAAAAGATGATTAATCTAACAAGTAAACTAAAAAAAAGTGAAGGCAAGGTAAACAGCTAGTATGTTATGTAAGACGTATTTAAAATCCAATGTTTTGGTGAAAACTTTCGTGTAATAAAACGATTGATAAAAGCGTAAAACAATCTATAATTAGAGAAATTATATGTTTGTCGTGTTTTGATATAAAGAAATAATATTTACAAATGTATGAAATACTGCATTAAAACTTCTTTCATATGTAAGAAAAATAGTGTAAATACTGTACCATTTCTGTGGTTGAGTTCACTGGTGGAATGATGTACCAGGTTGGAATTCGTGAAGGAAAGTCATAATATCCACTAGTCTTAATTTTTGGATCCAAGGTGCAAGACATATCCTCTGTCCGCATGCTAACACCATTGGGACATATACATCTTGGTCGTTTGTGGTGGGAACACCAAAATTCGCATCCACCATTATAATCGTCACATGTTTCATAGTACCCTGAAAAAAATACGATAAATTTGTCTTTNCTAGTACCCTGAAAAAATACGATAAATTTGTCTTTGTATTATCGTAATATATAATAAATTTATTGACAAATGTATAAACTGCGTATGACCACGTAGAGGACAATAAACTAATTTACTCTTCGGAAGCAAGCAAGGGACCATCCCATCAATTCCGATCAAGGGCCCTAAGGCAGAAGCGGATTCAAAAATTTAAGCAAAAATTCCTAGATAAGATGAAATATTAGCTAAAAGTTATAATACTAATAGAATGTCAATATATTCGAAATTTAACGCAAAAAATTTTCATGTACATATTATCGAACTATAGATAATTCTGAGTATAGTGTTTAAAAATCATAAGAATTGAAATAACACTACATTCACGATTTATTGTTCCAATAAACATGCCCCTAGACAAAGCCTCGAGAACCTGTAAAAGAGATCCGCCTCTACCCGAAGGAAAACAGGAGGAAATCCTGAGCCAGGATGGGGATACAGAAATAAAAGTACACAACCGTGCCAAAGTTGAGTACATACAAAACTAAATTAATATGAGCCATAGGACAAAACAATCCTGCTAGAAAATAGTTTTTCAAATTGTTATAAATTATTTAAAAAGTACTACAGCAATGGTATGATAAAGTACAAGACGGATTTAACTTTTATTTAACTCGTATAGAGAATATACACAAAAAATTGATACATTCTGAACATGTTTCGTAACCATTATAAGGTTTTAGCGTAACACGTACTATACATCCTAAATATTTGAATTGTATAAATATAAATACGAAGGCTGAAAATATATTTTTTACTTTAAAGGTGATGAAATTAAAGTATTCCTAATTGCATTTCTATAGAAATTTATTAGAAAGATTAAATTAAGTTAACTTCAAAGTTTGACGTGACTATGATATTGCACGATCTCTTCACATTTTGAAAAATTTATTTTCCCATATTGTTTAGCTANCTTAATGAAATACGTACTATAACATAAATAAGTATGAAAGGTAGAAAATATTAACACTTCAGGTATATCTAATCAACACATTCGTAATGTTTCATTCATTAATAGTATTAAATCTGATGTACTCCTTATACAAACACGCTGAATACCTGATAATCGACTTTTTAAACACATAATTGAGATTTTCAAAATTATATTTGTCTTCTTTAATTTGATTTTTATAAATATTTTATCTCTACCTTTAATCTGTC
>NNCF01126904.1:8075-34283 GCA_002313205.1 Laupala kohalensis
TAAATTAGTTTATTGTCCTCCACGTGGTCATACGCAGTTTGTACTGTTTTTTGACAATAAAATTTATTTATTTATTATTACCTTCCTTATTTTAGGGGGAAAATGTGTTTTGAACATTTATAGTGAGTCAAATAAGACAATGTGCGATGATATACGTTTTAATTAGCCTACAAGATGTAAAAATGGCAAATGAAGTACAGTTCACAATTTTTGAAGAATTCACAACACAAATTGAAATGTTAGTACATGTCAATAAGACAAGAGAGAATTTTATAATGGTAAAAGTATATTTCAAAAGACTTTTCCCTTAAATGACACTTTTCATTATAGCTGCATTCTAATATCTGAATTTCATAAAGATCAGAAGTGCCATGATTGGGAAAAATACCTATTTGTTTGGAATAATACGATTGGAGAACAACACACTGCGTTGGTAAATTTATAATAAATGATTTGTTATTCGCGGTAATGATTTATATCGCTTCAGAGAAGCACTAGAAATAATCGAAAATTCAGTACATCCAAGTTGGCAAACGTACAAATTACTCTAATAAAGCAGAATGATACTAAGTTGCAACGAACGTTGCGCGCTAGAAGTTATAAGATAGAGGATGTACCGAATAAGAGAAGGAAAAACATGAATGGCAAAAAATATAATTATTGAATGAACTTCTCACATGAAGAGACCGTATCCTTTCAATCTTGATTAACAATTTGAAGTAAGAGTGCATTCTATAACTATATTAAACAATAATCGCTGTTCAGTTAAAAAGTAATATCTTAGTTCCATTTCTTTATTTTTATATCTATGAACTAAAAAAAATTATTAATATTAAAATGAGTGGTTAGACGTATGAATGACAAGAACGTGTTATAGGGGCGAAGAAAACGAAAAATATTTTGATATAACAAGATTATCACGTCATTTGTAAAAGAAAAAAAGCATAGAAAAGAGATTTCTTCCCGTATGGAAGATTGAAATTTTTCAAAACTTATTTCCACGAAAAAATCATCCAATTCGATGGTTTATTTGAAACAAAAAATTACTGATTAAGTTTTCAGTAGTAATGTATTTGGCACCGTGATTAAATGGTAATTTACAAACCATTCATAAATACAACTAAAAAATAATCAATAATATATCAACAAGAGTTACATTGGTAGACGAGGGTCTCATACTTCAAACAGGGGGAAATTCTGTTTCCGCATAAATCCCTTTTCTACGCAGCCGCAGAAGCTATGTTGTTAGTGTCGTGTAATCGTTAGGCTCGATTAACAGCATTTAATATAAGCAGATTTATCGATAATTAGTGTCATACACGGAAGTTACGATAATCGGATGCCGTCGAATAGAGTGAAGGGATGGGCTCACTCTGTCTGACGAAGATGGAGGGAAATAGTTTAACGATGCCGTCTATATAATGGAGAAAATTTTTTTAAAACTTCTTTCGCAACATGGATAACTAGCCACCTGTCAAATTTTTAGTCTTAAAAACATTATTTGTAGTACTTTTCATCTTAATTAGAGGCTTGTTTTGTAAATCGTGACTGGTCCCATCCACATGGAAATTTGAGGTTGGAGTGATCAAAAGATGACTATTTAGAGTAACGAATTTTTTAAGTTTCTCCCACCGTATATAATCATGAGATGAAAATTTTATTAACACATAATAAGGCCTGCATGAAAAGGGAAATATCGACAATACAATGAATAAAAAAAACTATAACCATGTTATTACGTATTTCTCGTGAATGTATTAATTTAATATTTCAATCAATTTATTGATCAACAAGATTATCGATACAGATGACTCGTTAATATATATGTAAAAGTGTTGACTGATGAGTAATTCCACCACTAATGGGTAATACATGTTCATTCGTATTACTAATGATTTCAAAATAAAAAAAACAAAAAAAACAATGTTTTGATCAATTGAAACGAATTGATCAGTAGAATATATCTGCTAATTACTTCATTAACTTTACAGGGGTAAAACGAAATTTGTACATGAAATAATTTTCAAAGGATTGATATTTCCAAGTCCACGTAGCTTGAGCCTCAGTATAAATAACGTCATCTTCCACCAGAAGCTGCTATTAAGCAATACCTGAAAAGTCGCGAAGATAACATCAGTGATGATACAGAAGAAGCGACGACATACGTAATAGGAAGATAACGTGAGAGACGAGCACAGCAATATCGTGAACAGAGGCGGCATCTCGCAAGGGCAGCTATAGCAATCGCGGATTGTTGACGCTTAAGGCAGTGGACGGTGGCGGCAGTCGTCTGACAGTGGGAGCAACAGGCTTTGACACTCGCGAGTGGTGCGGGCGCACGCGGGTAGGATGGTGGTGGACGCGCCAGATGAATTGATTAAGAGCAGCACTACTGCGCACGAAAGCAAAAGACGCCGACGACGCTGTGGTCGTTATGGTGACTTCTGAACAGCGCGGCGGAGGCGCGGAGCTTCTGTTGCGGACCTCGTTAGTCTCGAGTTACATTGAATCGAGCATCGCCGCGATTCGCACTTATTTCAACCACTGCTCACCAAAGCCTTTACCGCAGGTATCCCATATGTGGAGGAATCGTTCACTACTTCGGAAACAAGACACGATAAATGTTTCCAACAAGATATTACAAAAGGGAAAATATGATGCAATCTGAGTTTTATATCGATGTGATCAAGTCCTGCATGATGATACAGAATATGCCTGGACACAATGTCAGTTATCTCCACGATACAGCACAACGAGTATCTCAGGAGTATTCTAATATTCACAAGATATTTTGAAGTCAAAAAAATATCCTTCCTTAGCCACCACAGCAATGGGTAGTTTGAGTAGCACCATTTTAGGCCACTGATGTACCGAAATATAATTAGCTACGGGGAAGTACAATACACTCGTTTATGTACGTATATACACTCGTACATTTACGAAATAACCCTGAAAGTACGGAAACGGCCGAAACTGCAATTTGGAAAACAGATAACGTTGGATGGAAGTTGTAGGTGGAATTAGAGCCATAGGTGGAATTAAATCACTAAAATACCAGAAATCAGGATAGAGTAAAATATACTGATGGTTATTTCAAATCGAAAAACATACCTCACCTGTCATTTAAATGAAATAATTGCAATTATATTCGGTATAATACATCGCGTCTTATGTAGGACACAGTTTCAAAAGAAGACCAACTTTCAAATCACAAAAGTGATGGAGGTTTACTTTGATTTGTAGTAAATTTTGCATAGTATTTTTACATTACTTTTACCTATATGTCACTGAGTATTACAAATAAGATATTTTACTTTTTCCGAAGAGTGATGCACAAATCACGAAACTGTGATTCATAAATTGCGTTCGGCCACCATGCTTTTACGTGCCCTTGTGCATTTTAACCAGTCAAGCGAGGTCCTGAATATTGCATATACTACACTATTAACTGAATGATAGAAGTTAATTCACGTTTTTTCGTCAATATAATTCATAATGTGTTATAAAACAATTACAATAATAATAAAGAAAACAATTATACTTCTCAATGATTTGACTAGCTTGGAGCGCTAGTCACATTTTAAGCGAAATTAATGGTAGCATTAACCAAGGTATACTTGAAGAGTATTATTGTAGAATAATTCAAAATGTTCTACACTCATTTTGGGAATATTGCGCATCATGTGAACCATTCATTAATACTATGTGGCATTATACCAATGAGGCAATTCATGCTTTTCTTGACGTCCATTTATTTCCTGAGAACCAAACAATAATTAGCACAAACACAGAAGATAATAAGCTAATTTACTCTCCGCAAGCAAGAGAGCATTCTGTGAATTCCTAGCTCAAGAAACTCGGGACGGGATGGGGAGGTTACGTTGAAATCAAACGCAGTAAAATTGTCTCTAACCACAGTTAGAAAGGGAAACTTAAAAGGGTTGTACAACGCAACTAAAATGATGAGACAAGAACAGCCTGCGAGGAGATAGTCATCACACAAACACTCACTCGAAACAACCTTCCGTGTTTTGCAGGGCCTACACATCCTGTTGGTATCTGACAAATGTCTCAAGAAAAACATCCTGTTTCACGACTCCAGTTATGGTTCATATTTTTCACTCATTATAAACAATAATAGTTTCCGAGCTTCCAATCACCACTACCACTGATGTCGTAACACATGCTATAACTCGGAAATTGACTGTCTGGATGATTTTGCAATGAACTACCTATGTCGTAGGTATTATAAAAAATATTTCTGAGGAGATCAGTACATTCCAAAAGGGATATTTTTTTGTTCTATCCATTTTAATATAGAGCTAAACTATCCACACCTGGCGTATTATTTTTGTGTCATTTTATTGTTAATGATAGTATATCACATTAATTATCATATTCGTTACAAATCGTCACGCCACATTTTAATCAAAATTCGTACTCATGTCGAAAGAAGTTGTATCTCTTCGTAAACACATGGATTTAAATATTTTGTAAGATGAACTTAAAAATCTATTTCAGGTAAGCTAACTTATGATCACATTCACTACCTTCTATGAAGAAACGAAACAAGTACATGTATTTTCGTTCCAGTACACAATTCAAGAAGAATAACATGTATAGGACATGAAGCAACTCCACTGACAATAATCGCCGCCATCGTTCTTTCAGATCGTCGCGTCCCCTTCGCATCATGTCTCGTTGGCACTCCTCCAATGACTGGGCGCCGTTCTAAATTTGTTTATCTGGTTCAACAGGAGACACCAAGGGCTCAACGATACTCCTACTACTCAATACGCGGACAGAAACATTGGTATATTTACGAGTTTCCAGCGTTGACATCTCTCTTCCTACATTAAGCACGTATTAAATCAAGCAATTAATTTATTAAAAATAGAACACTTTTACGCATATGTTACAATTTGAGAGTAAAATGATTGGATACTGGATCTTAATAATTTATATTTTTTGTAATATTTATCAGAGCAACGACAAAAAAATTCCGCAACAACAAAAAATGCGAGTTTCATAAGATTCATTTCATCGTAAAACTGCTGCATCTCTACAATCAAACATTAGATCGTAGAATTATTCTCACTTATATCATACGCTACCCAATATTCTGCGAGACATACAGGTAATCATCAGATTCACCACACATTATATACCTAGGTTGTGTCGGTAGTTAGAGATTAAACTCCTACAGAGAATGGCGTGGTCTCTGTACAATTCAAAGTAAAGCATATTACGTTTTATTATACGTATATGTAGTTAATTTGTTTTTCTTTCTGTTACCAAGATAAAATTAATACATTAGTTTATACACTACATTCACCTGACGATGGCACTAATCAACTGCTGAAACGTCGTGATATTCAAAACAAATTTGTTTACATACAAGGTTGAAATAAATATTTCAATTCAAAAGTCGTGGAAGTTTGTGAAACTCGGAGTTCTTAAATTCGACAGTTCCTGAGAAGTCGGGGAAGGGATTAAAAATTTTGGGTACCATCAAACTCGACAGATTCTACCTGCTCTAATGGCTTGTCACCCGCCGCGCACCCACCTGCCAACCGAACGCCCTGCCGCTAATGGATTTCATGAGTCACTTACTGGAAAGTTATTTAAAGAGCTATTAATTACATTTTTAATTTTATTTATATTATCTTAAATTTTTTTAATTTTACACATAATTCCAATAAAACGAACCCAAAGACGACGTATTTATGACATTATTGAGTTTTGAGCTTCTGTTAAACATAGTATATAAAAAGTATTGTAATCGTGAAAAATACTCGGTTGCGAAATTTTGACGAATGGGAGTTTTGGGAGCCTCTGATTTCGAGAACAATGTGCTTAGAATTCCAATTATAATTTTCTTGATGCTTTCATGAACCATATGATTGAAAGGAAAACAATTAATTTGTTTATCGTACTAGAGTAAATGCGTTGGCACAAATACGCTCGGTACTTCGGGTTTTAGAACCAAACACTTAGGCTTTGGAGAACTTTTTGGCTCCGGTTTTATTTCTGACACAATATTTATTTCCCTCTAAATCATGAAATGTGCTTTTTATGCAGTTTATGATACGAATGAAACAATAAGATATATCTTTGTAACAGAAGGTTTGGTTATTCGCCTGAATGTCAAAAATAAAAGGGGTAGCCGCTAAGAAAGGTTATATTTAACTTCGATTGTTAGTCAAAATATTTTTTTCAACAATGAAAGTTCTTCTTTTATCTTCATAATTAGGGTGTTTTCTCGTGAATTGCTCATTTATTGTTGAATTTCTGTTGTTAGTAATGTATGTGCGGGTGTTGACTACAAGAGAGCAATTGCTCACATGTTTTCAGAGGTCGACACATAAAATTAAGAAATATAAGAACAAAATATATGTAATAAAAGAATAATATACAAGAACAAGTTGTATAAAAAAATTCTACACCACTGATGTTTGGAAACTTTGAATTTAAGAATTCTCAAGCAATTCTCTGAATAATAGATTAGGTTTCCAAATCCAGTTACTGTATGTTTCTTAGAGAGAAAATATCCTAATAGTATGTGTTATATTTTATTGTTGTCAGCTATTTTGTATAAAATATATCATACGCTTCTCTAATATTATACAGAATTCATTCATGTTCAAATAAAATATATTTCATTTTAGCAGCAGCTCGATAATTTTTAATTTAAAAAATTACCAGGAAAACAAGAAAGGAGGGGAAAGAACGAAGCTACATGCTCAGATTTCAACAATGAACAAAAAAAATTACTAAGATTTTCTAAAATGCTCTTTCTTCAGTTTTCCGCTTATAACTTGAAAACACATTTTTAGAACGAAACACTACTGTACCTAAATAATGTCATATTAAATTTCCAACAAATTATGTCCTGTGTCATTTTGTCATCAGACGAAAGGATAAGGCTTAAGAGCGCGATGCAATTTAACAAAAATTGTACAATGGATCAAAAAACTTATTTTTCCCGTATTTTGTTTATAACTTGAGAACTATTTACTTTTAGAGAAAACGTCCTAATACGAAAATGAAATTTATTGAACGTCCAACAAAATATGTTTTTCAGAGTTTTTTTTTTTACGGTCTGCTTATCCGCTTGTACGTGTTGAACTTAAGTACACATCTATGTAGTAGAGTCAACGTGTACTATTTTCCTTGCATGATGTCTGTGGTCAAAATACGGTTCGAGATTCTGGTCTTTAACTCTTGTAAATTCACAGAACTGAAAAAAAATGACATAGCATTTTATTTCTAAAACCCATTGCTTCAAAGTTAAAATCCGTGTAAACTGAGAAATGTTGAAATTTTACTGGGTTTTTTTATTGTTTATTTCTGGTAATTCGGTCGAGGTCGAAAATTTCGGTTCATCATATCAAAACTACCCTATTTGATGCAATTAAATAATACATATCGACATAGATGTACTTCCACTCACAGAAGAGGATAAACAGATTGTCAGAAAAAATACATCCAGGATTCAATTAAATCCATTGTAGAATTTTTGTGAATTTAATTTTGTCTTTAGCATTTTCCGTTCGTCTGGTGACAAAACGGTACAGAATGTAATGTTAGAAATTTAATGTACATTGTTTCTGTTCAAGAATATTTTGTTCTAAAAATGCGTTTCAAGGTTGTAGGCGAAAAACTAAAATAATATTGAAAGGGAAAAAACTTTTTTTTTTCTTGACAAGCTTCTTTTCGTCGCCTAATTACTGGACTAATAGTCAAATGAGCATTTGATACCGTGTTTGGTAAGGTCGTGTTTGGTATTATTTTTCATCATTTTAAGCGTAGATTTCAATTATTCTATAACACCACAATTTTTATGGAGAAAATTTCTTTTTTGTGGTATAGCCAACTCGTTTATTGAAAGAGCTGCCCACCGGCCCCATTGACTGGGGATTCACGGGACGGGCACAGGTAGACCGGCGTAGACCTAATCCTTAAGGAAGTGTGGACTTTAATGGTGAAGTTTCCTTCTACCTGATGAGGATCTGTGGAATTTAAGTACGCCCGTGAAAACTGTTCATATCAGATACAAGGAAAATGAATTAAAAGACTTAACGTGTAAATCATCCCATCCTTGATGTAAAATGAGCAATCAGAAAGCAAATCAATAAGCGTGCATTACTCAATTAAAATTTTGAAGCAGCTATTTGTACATATTATGTCTCCTAGTATAAAACATGGAAACGGTAAACGGTTGGAAAAACGAACGTGTTTCAAAACCATACGAAACCAGGGGCCGGACGTGTTATGCAGCGGCGTAGCGCGGCACAGAAGAGCGGCGGAGACGCTAGTCGCCAGCTGGGAGAAAGTCAACGACACAAGAAAGGAGATTATTACATTTAATAGCGGATTTCACATCCAGGGAGATCGGCGGAGGCGCCTCCGCTACAATTTTCCCTCCGGTAGCGCACGGCTTTCTTCAAAGCGCAACGCCCCGAAGGATGACGCGACGAGGTGAAGAACACGAGGGATAATACGAAGGGTTGGAAGCGGAGACAAGTAAAGAGGGGGAGAAGTTGCGGTGCGAGTTCTACTAGACGGAATACACAGGGATTCATAATCACTAGATGAAAAAAGAAGAAAATGCAACAGTACACTAACGAGATGAGCAGCGAAGGCTAAAATAAGAAAAAAGAAGGGACATATGTGATAAGAGATTTAGGAATAAACAAAGAAATAATGGCAAAGCTTATGTGTGTATTATATTTATCAAGGTGAAGAAATTGTATGGAAAGCATTAAAAAGGTGAAAGAAAATATAAGATTCAGAAATATTAAGGTATAGATCAGGCAAACATGATAAAGAATTAGAGAAAAGGTTACAAAGAACGTGGGGTCAAAAGATAGCATTTTCTACGACGGGGGCGGAGAAGCTGAAGCGGGTGGTGCGCAAGTAGAAGCTCCAGCGTCTACGTTGCGTAATGAAATTAAAATTGCTCGCTGGCGGATTTATCAAGACGTGGAACGAGGATGAAAGAGTTGCAAAGGCAAGGGGGATTGGGGAGGAAAGGAGGAGAGAGGAGATGAAGCTAAGGAGCGGCGGTGGCGGTGGCGTAAGAGCAAAAGGCGCAGGATTGGAAAGCGTAAACGGAAAATGTACAGTCAAAGCTACTAAAAACGTGACGATAACCATACGAGCTTATTCCAAATGCAAGCCTCATATTGCAATTAATGGAGGTGAAATAATAGCGTGAATTCCATTTGAATGGAGATTTGAGTGTAGTAGGTACGTGGTACATAATTAAAGTGGTATTATGCATGGAATTAAGTATGACTCGGTAATTATGGGATTCTGTGTGTGCAATATATAAAACGATCACGAAAAATAGTTTTCTTTTTCGCCTCGGGCTAAAGACAGTAAACACCCGAAATACAAAAACTTTAACTGAATTTCAACACAATTGAACTGATTGAACAACACAATTGAACTAATTGAACAACACAATTGAACTAATTGAACAACACAATTGAACTAATTGAACAACACAATTGAACTAATTGAACAACACAATTGAACTAA
Source organism: Laupala kohalensis (assembly GCA_002313205.1). NCBI lineage: Eukaryota > Metazoa > Arthropoda > Insecta > Orthoptera > Trigonidiidae > Laupala > Laupala kohalensis. The sequence goes on from NNCF01126904.1 coordinate 17,622, forward strand.
TTGAACAACACAATTGAACTAATTGAACAACACAATTGAACTCGTATTTTATGACAAATATATAAAACATCACATTATCACCATTAACAGGTTAAACATCACATTATCACTATCAGAAATGACCTCCACAAAATGCCTCATAACGAATAGTCTCACATACACGTAACGAAAATTTCACACTGTAAGAAGTCCCTCATCATAGTAGTTGCTCCAAATAACGTCAAGTTTGGGATAAGTAAAGAGAGAACCAGTGTCCTATGTTCCACGAAGGGACAAAATCATAGCATCCTTGAAAACATACACTTCATTCATTAAAAAATTAAATGTAGATAGACAAGGTCTTAATACGTTATTACAAGCTTTTATTTAACTTCACTTGTTAGTTAGTATGTTTGGGTCAAATCTTGTAACAATTTCAAAACAGTTCCCCTCAAATAAGATAATTTTTTTTATTAAAGTAATGCAATATCAAATGGAAGTACCTCCATTCATATTTCACATAAGTAGATCTCAATAAAAAATAAACGTAGTTACTATCTTTATCGCTGAAAACTATTTAATATTTTATGTTGAATTATTTATTTTCAAAACCGTTGTCACAAGAGCCGTAAATAAAATACATATTTCGGCAAGTACTCACTTTCCAACCCGCCATTGTCCATTGAAATTAATTGGTCTTCACTTTTATGAACATTTCAGTTATTCCAATTGGTGTCCTGTAGAGGTCGGGAGCAAAACAGTCGGAGGATATTCGTTCAATGAGATATTCTACTGATCGCGATTATCTTCCATAGTGCTGCCACTAATTTCAACCATTTTAGTTTTTCGTGTTTTCTTTGCTTTATGTCCCTAATTCAAATATTTTGGCATTGTTGTACTTTTTCAGAATACAATTTTTCTGGCTACAAAACATTTTTGTTTATTAATAATTCCTCCTCCTTATGTAATTGAGTAACAGTTTCAAACAATTAATCAAATTCAACACATGAAATAAAACTGTACGTATCACTTCATACCTCCGTTCCTATTTCAGAACGAGGAAAAATTGGTAAATTCAAAAAATTAAGTTCAATCCGCGATCATGTCCCAAGGTTTCCGGCATGGAACTCCAGCGCTGAGTTACAAGTTGGAAATCCATGATTCTGGCAATACAGAAGCAATTCAGTCATAAACATCACCACCTGCAATTCGCAGTGTCTACGCCGCCACTGTCTCTCTCGTTCCATGGCGCCTGACCGGCGTTTTAATCACTGAACAACAGTGTTTATTCCGCCTATTAACCTTTTCAGGTATATTTTAGCCGCTGCGCCTCATTGCACTCACGCCTCGCGAGTACAAAGACGCTTGATCATGCGACGCAGCTACAGATACGACATCGCCAAGTGAATAACGTATGCATCAGATTTAGGTGCTCAGAACAGCGTGAGTCATCCAACATTTGATACTGAAACGCTTCTTCGAAGGAGTATTTCTATGGTTCGAAAATGCGATTCGTAAAACATGAGTCAGAATTCTCTAGGTTTCACCTGATAAAGTTTCCAGGCAAAAATAAGATAACAATATACGACGGGCACATCACACACACGCAGCCACAAACAAAATTCAAATTATTTTTTAAATTACGTATTAAAGAGTACCTAGTTTTCATACAAATATTTTGCCTCAAGAATGTGACCACGTTATAATATTTAGTGTTTATTCCTTAATTTGTAAATTTGCATTGATGTAATTAAAAAAATACCGTCACTATGTAACCAAATATTTAATCTCAAGTATGGTTCTACTCAAAACATTACTCATACAATACAATACATGGTGATTATTTTTGAAGATAAAAATAAAATGATTGTTTTTAATTTGATCTATATTGTCATAATGTGTATTAGATCGTCCTCAAAATCGCACTTCTAAGTAATATCTCTTATGCGTATTCATTGAAGTACAATGTATAATTACTTGATACATAAACTAGAGTGCGATATGAGGTAAATGGGTGTGAAACCGTTCCAGTTGCTACGCTAGTTGCTACTACAATTTCTCCACATTATTTCAGCAGCGGCGGCAACAGCCATAGCGAAAGACCCCACCGATTCTATGAGATGTGCAGCAAGCGAGCACTTCTTCGTCGTCGCCCACATGATGCCTTCCTCCGCCGCCGTTCGGAAATGAAATACGAGCAGAGGCGAACTCCTGACGTGACAGGTTTAACAGTTGCCATCACCTTCAACAGAAACGTTGCTGGAATTGGAATTCACTATATTACGAAGGGTTATAGAGTACTCGCTTGATTATTTCCACCCACGTTGAATTTTATGCTGATTGAAATGGGAAGCGAATATTCAATGGCTTGGAAAGTAGAAAATCATATGTAGACAACTTTCACCCAACATGCATAGAACAAATGGTAAGATCATTTTAGATAATTTATGAAAGAATATAATACACAATTTAAAATCAGATATTGAAATAATAAATAATAATAAATTTATTGTCAAAAAAGCAAGTTACAAACTGCATATGACCACGTGGAGAAAAATAAACTAATTTACCCTCCGGAAGGAATCAAGCAAGGGACCATCCTATCAAGTCCGATCAAGGGTCCTAAGGCAGATTTTTATCAAGTTATAAATAATTCGGAAAGTATTGTTGATAATTCGTAACTATTAAATAACACTAAATTCGCTAATAATTATATCAATTGATGCCGTCTCTAGACAAGAGCCTAGCGAGTCTATAAAAATCCACCTCAACCCGAAGGAAAACCGGAGAAAAACCCGAGCAAGGATGGGGCTGCAGAATAAATGTACACAACCGTGCCAGGGTTGAGTACATATACAACTAAATTTAATAGAATAATAAGACATACTACTCGCATGCAGGAAAATAGTTTTGAAATAGTTGTCAGATATTTTGAAAGTACCACAACAATAGCGTGATAAAGTACAAGACGGCTTTAATTTTTATTCAAATCAATAAATTCTTTTACAGTGTAGACGTACTTGTGCAAAAGGTAGCTTTTGACAGCGGATATGAAGAGATTCTATTTAATAATATCGTTTATATTTTTGGGCAGGAATTATATAGAACGATTCCCGAATGATACGGCCCTTTTTGGCAAAGCGCGTTTGACACTCTCGGACGATTAATATTATTCCTATTGCGAGTATTGTGTCCGTGAACAAAACTGTTTTGTATGAAACAAGGGTGGCACTTCAGTAATTCGGTCGCAACAAACATGAATATAAATGCAGGGAAGTGTTAAGATATTTAATTCCTTGAATAAAGATATACAAGAGATTTACAAATTATCTAAAGTAGTCTCTTCTGAAAGTTTGAATGCTCTGACCGGAATTGCCCCAGAAGGTAATGCCGTAACGTAAATGGGAGCAAATGTTTGCAAAATATACGCAACGGGAAATACGTGGACTAACTACGTTAACTAAGATTCGGAAAGCGCAACACAATTTGCCTTATTGGGAATTAAGATTGTCAAAGTGACAATTCCATTTGAGGTTGTCTTGAATATGGAGGTTTTTAATTGTGTTCCGTTTGACGAAAGAGAAACCTGGGATAAGGATTTTGTGATACTATTGTGAAATGACATAGAGACTGTTCTGTCAGTGTTTACAATGAGGCGATTTGCATGGAACCAAGCCGAGAGGTTAGACAAAACTTTTTGAGCATTGGCGTGTTTACATAGTAGATTAGTGTCATCGGCGAAAAGAACAATTTTGCAATCTGATGTGAAAGACGACATGTCGTTCACATACAACAAAAAGAGAATTGGACCAAGAATTGAACCTTGGAGAACTCCGCGTGTTAGTGGTTTTGTTTCTGAAAGGCAATGCTGGCGTACTTTATTTTTAGTATATGATATTTCAACCTTTTGATATCTAGCTTTTAAATAGGAAGTCAGCCACAAATGCGCAAGTCCACGAATGACAAAAGATTGTAATTTTAAAGGAGAAATGAGTTTATCAGTTTCTTCCATCTTAAAATAATGTCCGATGGCATAGTTTCCATAAATAACAAAAAACTAAGAAATATGAAATCTTCAGCAAATTTGAGACGGAAAAAAAAGAAAAGAGAAAAAAAGAAGAAGAAGAAGAAGACATATCACAGTTTTATAAGACTCCATAGGAGTGAATGCAACCCGCAGAACACAGAATTACTGTCGGGAGCTGATCTTGTCTTGCAGCAATGACGGATATGCAATCACCACGTCCCCCACCACTTACTCATGAAGAAAACAAGGTACGGGTGTCATAAAAGTCGATTTTTTAGTTTTCAGACAAATGGCCTTCCGTTTTTTAATCACCACTTGCTTTCTCTAATTTAATATAATAAAAACTATTCATATTAAATAAATAAATAATGAAAGACTTACGACCTTTGAGGACGTATAATTTTTTATTATTTGATCCCCTGACGGCGACTTAAGACGAAGTCGAAACGTTGTGAGCTCTTTTCACAATATATATTTTATTAGATTACATAATGGACGTTAATTGCAGTAGAACTATTTAATGTTCTACAAATCTAAAGGAAAACAATATATTCCTATTCTCATATTCTTTAAGTTGCAAACCCCCCTCTTTTTTTTCTCAAAACAGTGCTGAAGCAAAATTTAAAGAATAACTGTTAACATAGTTTGACAATAGGACAAAAGTGATCAGTATTTCAAATAGAAATTTGCATTCACCCCCACAGATAACTCAAGTCACTAAACACATTTATCTAGTTAACTTGATTGTTTCTTGATCTTACAATATCAATGAAAATTTGTTTTCTACTTTTTCCTGCAAATGCCAGTATTGCGATATTGTGGCTCTTCCTCTCGCTGTAGACACGAGGGCGTTTTACTCGTGTAGGTGGATTCTTAGTGAGTTTACGTCTACATCAGCTGATTCGTAGAACGGCAGTAATTGATGTGCCCGCTGTGACGGATAGAGGNGAACGGCAGTAATTGATGTGCCCGCTGTGACGGATAGAGGGCGTGATATCTAAGCTTTGGCTGAAAGAACAGTGCATGAAGTTTGTTTTTCAACTGTTTATAGCAGCCTTTGTGTGGGTGCCGCGACATGCCGTCTGGGGTCTGGGGAGTTACGCTAGGCCCCTCCTGGCAGTGCAGACAAACGATAAGGCAAATGATAACGGCGCTTTCGCACCATGGGTTACATCTCGTTACATTTCTTTCGCTGCGAGGACTATAGTAGCGTATCCGCAACGGGTGACTCAAAGAGTCATTAAAAGCAGAAGCAGCAGCGAAAGAACATTGGCGGGCGCTTCGGCGCCGTCAGATACCCTCGCGTGCGCGCACACGCAATCGTCGCGCCCGCCGTCATTCAAGAGCTCCTTCTTCGCGACACGCGTCGCTGCTGCGTCGTCGGAGGCGGCGGCGGCAGCGTGGAGACGAAGAAGAGGAAGAAGCCGCTTACAGAAATAGAACTGTGACGACGACGAGGACGACGACGACAACGGTAGCGTGAAATATGAGAAGGCAAAGAAAAACGATGCGGTACTTGTGTCAGAATCGAGGTGGTATGTAAGATCGCATTAATCGGAGTTCGGTTTCGTCGGAGCATATGGTAATACCGTAGTGGTAATTAAAAATTTATGTTAACACTGTAAATGAACAAAAAAATTGAAGTCATTAAAAAAAACGTCACGTTCTACCGCATCCGAGGTACGGAATCAGAAATTCTTTCTGGACGGGGGGTCCAGATTTGCCAAAATTTGTTTAATTGTTTAATTCCCGTTATTAAAGAACAAATGGGTAAATTACCACTGGATTGTATAGACTATACACTTTCATCAAAACACTTGAAACATTTCGGAAGGGATCTAGGATCGCCCACGCTACCCCTCCACAGGTAAAATGACGAGTGCGATACGACTTGTTACCGAAACGGGATGTGAAATGACGGCAACTGATGAGGTGTTCGCAAATTCCTGTGATCAGGGGTAATTGAAAGTTGACATGCTGAAGTATCTCAAAAGACACGAAAATTCCCCAAGACGCAAGAACGTAAGCGAAAGTAAAAGCGATAGAGATCAAAATGCATTTTATCTCCTCGCTTCGTATCCTGTTTGTAAATAATTTTTTTCAGTTATATTCATTTAAAGTTGATCTCACAGAAGAAAAGGAGTTTTGAAATATTGTAGACAATTTGGACAATATCGTATTCAATTGGAGCGTGGAACTGGGAAAGTGTTTAAGGGTGACAAAAATTCAAAAATCTTCGTTACTCATTTCACAAATGAGTGGTTTTACAATAGTTACGTTATACGTTTCTGGTTGTATAGTACGTTTTCCATCTGTTCTTCTTAAAATGAATAAAAGTGTTAAGCTATATTAGCCAGAGATATACTTTTTTTAAATTCTGAAATAAAGTAATATACAAGTACAGTAAACAAGATGGCACTTAAACCTTCAACAAATCATTGACTGTATTGACACTCTTTGACAAAAGTAAAGTGAAGGAACCTAGCTCTATTTTCGCTTTCCAATCTTTCGATGTATCTTGCTGAACGAATGACATTGTCATTATAAACGTGGACAAGGTAATAGTTAAATTGTAAATTATTTTGTAAAAGTTTCTTTTAATTTTTAAAAGGATTCAGGATAAAACTTTCGAATAGTTTTTAAGTTAAAATTTCTGAATAAATGTTATCAAAAATTTTACTCTTATCAGGTAAACCCCTTTCCATTTTTTGGACAAGGCTATTCAAGACAGGTTTGCTGTAGAAATCTTTCGTTGCATATTTAGTGTCATTTTAAGAGTACAATTCAATCAGAAGATTCAAATGAACTCCACGGCTTGTTTCGTTGGAAGACGAATTGTGAAGCTTCGTCAATGTAAAAAAACGTGAGATATAAAAAGTACTTTACCAGAACTGCGAAAAAGATTTCTTCAACGTTGAGAGAGCAAGACAGTGATTCTTACCTGTAAATAAGAGAAAAACACGTTAATTCCAAAAAATTATTCGAGACAAATACTCCAGACAACACATTACAATCAAAAGCAGGAATCTTCATTAAAAATAATGTAACTCAATTAATATTTCATATATTTTCACGTCAAGTTGAGCAGTATACTTGAAGGAATTTACTTGAAGATTTTTTAAACATTTAAATGGATCAATAATTCAATAGAAAGAACCAATATTGACGTATAACTGAGGATGTAATAGAGTGAAAGTCACTTCATGAAAGCAACGAAAGTAATAAAACTAACCCAAGTATAAAAAACGTTTAATGACAAAAAATACATGAACACAATCAATATTAAAAATTCTACATCAATGTGAAATATTTTACTCAAATTATTATTTTAAAATAATCCTTTAGTAAATTATCCAACTGCTAGTATATTATCCGATCTATTAACACCACATCTCTCGTTTCCAATTCCCTCGTCCCACTCATCTGGTTAAGTGGAAGAGCAGACCTCATAACTTGAACATCGAAACATCTTAAAATAAGTCACGAAAGAAATATCATAAATAAATAAATGCTATTCATTTCTCAACCAGAAAGTTCTAACTAGCAAGTGTTTGTTTCTTCTCAGTTCACACAAACGAGACGATGTCCAAATTATGTTTACCATGGTATAGAGTCATATCATTCCCACGTATCCCATTACGCCAAGAATGCACTCTAGAGTTAAGCCCCACGTCCTCACCCTCTGCCAATAGACGCGTCCACACATTGTGGCGCACTGGTCTCCACGACCGCTTCTGAATGTGGAGGCGCTGCTCTTACACGAGATCGCAAAGCATCCACCCACGGCACTGCATAAACCTTTGTTGACGGGGAGGAGAAGCCTAGTTACCGCCAAAGCGATCAGAATGTGGCAGCGTTCTTCATATTGGTCAGCGGCAGCTTCAAGGTACTCTGAACCACAAGGCATTATGGAATTCCAGCAACGCTCATCATATATGGAATTCGGAAGGAGGGAGGAGGCGAAATCAAGATTGTCCTATTGTGACTGGATTGCTCCCGTGTCATTGATACCTTCTTATTCACCGACGCATCCTAAACAGATTAGTTTGAAGACTATAGTCATACACTGTTTTCTTTTAGAAAAAAAAATGGAGGTCACTTTTTAGAACTATGTATTCCATGTAAAGAGATATGAATGTATTTTGAAATGATTTCCTCAAAATATCAATATTCAATAAAATTACAATCAACGGGTTCACTGATATACCTAGATTAATTGTTTTTCATAATAAAAACACGAAGTGATATGGGACAATGTCACTCTTGACACAACTGACAAGTTCCCAAGAAATCGAGTGGTTCAATAATATTCTTATCTCGTCTTAGTAATTCGGAATCCTTGTTCTACAGGCATCGATCCAACGTACCCCCTTTGGTTATTTGGGGACATTTCGGCCTTTCCCACGGTCGATTCAATCCTTCAACCTCACCATGAGTCATTATCAAATATAGACGATATTAATGAAAGCAGTACAAACTGATAATTAGATAAATATGGCTATGAACCAGAAATCGAACCCGGAGCTCCTGCTTTGGTCGCAGGGGCATTAACCTCAACACATGAGGGCGATCAAAGCACGAGTTCGGGTTCGATTCCCGACTCGACATTTTCATGTGACCGTAGTTATCACATATCTTCTCCGTGTGTAGGTACAAGCAAGAAAGATAGGCAGGACAAACGGAGTTCGCACAAGAATGACTATACCGAATCTAGTCATGAATGAAACAAGACAGTTTTTTTTTTTTTTCGGTATTCCATAAAATCTAACTTTAAGAAGTATTTACTCAACAAAATCCTTGCCTTGTTGCCAACGCACTCCTCACATAAAATCACGACAACGTATAAGCATTCAGTTTGCAAGAGGCGTTGCAAGAGGCCTACCGAAGGAACTTCTGGTAGCAAAACACATCGAGTTCTTCTCTCACACTCCCGCCACCGCAAAACAACCACAAATGCCGCGAATTCATGAAGACGCACGACACGAAGAAAGTGTCAAGGAATAGAGGGGAGTAAAACAGAGGACACACAAACATCATCAATATTCTAATAAAAAATACCTTTACTATTACGAATACTTTATATGGTAATCTAAAATACGATAGAAGTAGAAAGAAAAAACGTTTTTTTTCTTAGTCTTATTGTTCAAAAAGAAGATAATGTAATTGACTAAACACAATTGATGATCAATGAAGATGTTAAATCAACACAACTAATCCAATTTATTTTGTTGAACAGTTAAGTTTAAACAATGATTGAACCGCAGTTCTATTTTTAAATGACTTGGCAAAGTTATAAGTTTCATTGTAGGCAAGTATTTTTTGGTTCTTTTTTATTTTGTAATCGAACTAATCTTTTCCTCTAACCGCTACTTTTGTGGTACAAATGACTTATCGGCGAAAGTCAAGTACTGGATTGATCTTATGAAACCAGACGAGACAAATCTGATCTGAAAACCCATCTACTAGTACTGCCTAGTAGCATGGTAGACAGCGGGAACGATCCCATGTGGTTCCACTAGGTAATTGCAAATTTTTATCTATTGAAGATATTTATATATACTCACTAGATAAAAGAAATATTTATCTTTTATCTAGTTTTCTCCGGTACACAATTAAGATTATTAAGTTTCTTCGAACAATAGAGACAGGAAACAAAAAGCAAAAATACAAAAATATCAGATGTAATTGATGTCTAATATAGTGTTGAACAATATTTACATTTTGAATAAGGTACATACAATAACAACATAAGATTATATGAATTAAAGAAACATGTTTGATTAAATAAGTATTTAAAATTATTTCATTTAAAAATATTGTTTTGTTATATTACAGAGGTGCATTTCACATTTTTAATAGAAAAAAACTGAGACAAATATTTTACATACGTATTTACGTATTCATTTTCTAAAAAAAACTGTGGTCAGCGGACGTAAAAACGTTGAATTTAGTGGTCCATGAGGTCCGATAGGTTGGCGACCTCGGATCTAGATGTTAAAGAAATTCACTACGAAAAAAAGAAAAAGAAAAAAAAGTGGAGTGAAAACCCCGGGATACAAAATACTCCTGACACTCTGTGCCAAACCGCTGTCACAGGACGAGAGAGCGAAAGTAACAAGATTCAAAAGAAACGTCGGCACCGCACCGCCATGAACGTGTGAGGGAGACAGACCAAGGCCACGATGCATCGCAAATGCGACACATGTGTGACGTCTCGCGACCACCGCGTTTCCATTCTCCACTTGACACACAGACGCGGACTAATTGCGTCGGAACTGTCTTTCTAGCAACTTCATTAGTATTATTTGCGGTCTACCGATATGTTACTATGAATTCAATATTTGAAAGGGAAAAACATTCACGCAGAATTTCTTAAAACAGATTACAATGGTGGCCTAGTAAAAATTGCCTATATCCTGCTTTCTTTTATTCGTAAGACTGGAGCGTTTCCAAGCATTTTTTCTTTCTTATTTTAATTTTTTTCTTAACATTAATACACGATTCCTTTCTTTTATTTCATGTACTTCGAATTCTAAGTTAAATTTATTCTTTATTCACAGGGGCGACCACTGATATTTCGCATACTTGACTTTTGTTTCAAACATTGGTAGCTATTCACAAAAAATATATCAAGTTCCCAAAACAGTATCATGAATCACATAGTTTAACTTAATTCAAACCCTACAAAATCCAAATTAGAGAGATACCAGATCATCGAACCTCCAACCATAAATTATTCGGTACGGAAATAACATTTCAGCATTTAGAAACTATATAGAACGATCGCATAAAAATATATAAAAATACCCTTGCACCAAACACTGTTTTTACGGTCCGCGAGTTATGGAACATATTATACCCAATTTTTCATTGAACGTTGGAGGACACAGCTTCGTGTTACGATTTCACGCTGTCAGAATTAATTTGACGTAGTATACCCGGTGAGAGAAAATATAAAATTGTTTTCAGAATTACCCCATCATACATTAAAATATGGAAACATTTCATGATAATGCTAACTATACAAAATATTTTCTTAAATAAAGAAATATACTATTTAATGTGTCCAGCTTGAAATAATAAAAATTTGTAGATGAGAATCAAAATATAACGTACCGAATAACTAAATATGACCCTTTATTTTTATTCGTTAGGAAACATTTAGCCAAACCCCATATAATGTAAAGAAAACGGCCCGCGGGCTAAGATACGTTGGACAGTGCTAGTGTAGAGAACCAATCGCCCAATCTCCGTCGCGCGCTCGCCACTACTTCTGTCAGCGACTCCGCATCCGTCCCCGTCGATGACATTAGCGTCGCGGGTAAATATAGGTTTTGGCTCGGAAGCACAATCGGCGCGGAGTCGCGGGCAGACCGATGCTGTCACCGGGGCGCCGAAGGCTGTTTGTTTATCTCTGCCATGCATCAATCAGCGACGGGCGAGCGATGAAGAGCGCATGAGAAGGAAACAACAGAAGGCGCTCGGCAGCAGAGCCAAGGCGCAGGCAGCGGCGGGATGAAGCGGATGTCGCCAGTGGCGAGTAGGGGACTTAGGAATGGAGATTAAGTGTTTGCGTAAAGATGGATGTTTCTTTACGAAGTTTCATTCATAAATCACAGATCCAGTAACACTAGTCTCTCAAATGTGGCACACTACAGCACCACATCATTATAAATATTAAGACGAAGAATGACTGCGTTTACTTTAATGTAAACAAGAAAATGAGAGCAGAAATAAACACGATGTTCAGGGAAACGTTTTATCATAGACTAACAATACGAGTATGAGCACATCGATGAAGACCTTAGAATTTTACGTCGACGAAGGTAGTTGTGGCGGTGAAGGTTCAAGGAGATGATTAAGGAGCGTTTATATATGTATGCATCCTCACACACTCACAAACAACATTCGTAAACATACTTCGATGATATATAAAATATAAGATACAAAACACGTTCACATACATAATGCACTTAAAGTAGTGATAATAATGCAGTTAGTCATTAATTTGTAAAATTTTAAATAGTACGCGTTCGTCCTCCCCAACCTGTACGCCAAGATAAGATTGCAATAAGTATTGATAGAAACATTAACAAATGTTTAATTTATTTTTTTCTTTGTAATTATCTCAGCATTACATTATTTATTCTTTTTTCTAAGAAATAATAGGATGAAGGTAAAATAATACTTCGAAAGTATCAATCATTTTTTAAAAATTGCATTGAATAAAAGCTCTAGAGTCGGACAAAAAACCCATTAAAAATCAATGGTTTACTTACGAAATTATTTAACTTCGAAATTTGAATGAAATTATTCAACTTATAAATATTAATTTAGTTTTATTTAAACTAAAATATTAAACAATTCAAATTTTCGTCTAACAGAATACTTCTGAAATTGAGGTTTGAGCCCTGTAAGTGCGCCCTTGCCAGTAAATCGCCTTTCATGTGAGTGACGAAGTGGCAACAGCAGAGACAGAGAAGGCGTCTTGAGTCAAACTTTGCGGCGGTCGCGTGAAGCGTCGTGTCGTTTTTGCGTCGGGAACTACGTAGGGTGACTTCCAGCAGCAAGATGAGGAACACGCTCCGTTCCCCTTACGCCTCAAGAAAACACCGTTGTCGTCGACGGCGACGTCTCTGCTCCAACCAACGGCGTCAAGAAGAAGTCATCAGTCAAGAGGCAAAGAAGACAAAAATTGCTTTCATTGCCTCCCTTTTGCTAACATCAATAAATCTACATTACCTTCAAGGCTTGGTGTTCCCACCCCATGCTGATTAGATACATTTCAAACGGTTGAGATGCTTCTGTAGGACTACATGTTTAAAGAGTGTGTCATATTTATGGGAAAATGCAACGCGCATGGTTATACTAGTAAGGTTAATACTTGAACTACATAACCTCTTTACTTTCATAACATGTATTTTCACCTCGTATGAGATCAACTAAGACATCAGATCGACTTAGAAGATAACTGTAAGTATTGATATATGTAAAAGAATAAATCTCTAACAGTACCTATTATAGTCGATTCGAACCAGTGTAACAGTATTCACACAAAATCAGATATTTTACATAAAATTTCAAAATAATTTAACTATATTAGTATTACTCAAACATCAATTAACACAAATGCTAAGAAATACATTACTACTTCCTCTAAACAATAATAATATTACCGGACGCTCAAATGATTAACTCAACTGAAGGTCAAAACGTAGTCAAACTGTCCCACAACAGGACCCGAAAGGGGCTCCAGGGGTTCGCGGAGGGTAGAGTTCCGAATTTTCTTGGCCTCGACCCTAGGAGGAGGAGACGTGGCCAACTTTTCGCTCCGGTCGGTTTGACTCCAGGATAGACACGATAATCATTTTAGAGGAGAATGAGTAGACCTGGGAGTCAGTCTGGATGTTAGGGTGTGATGAAATATCCACCCATCCACTCAATAGAAGGTTGCACCACAAAATATCCGATAAATCTCTTATAAAACAAATACACCAGTTCCTATTTAGTTCACTGTTTGTGCCCAAAAGTTATTCCAGTGAGAAAAGACTTGTATAGCGAAATCTCTCATAATTCTGCAACCATGAGTCATACTCTCTCGCTCCAGCACTGCGATCAACCACATCCAACGTTTCCGCAGCTCCCACATCGGCGGGAGGTATCGGCTAAGAAATTACCCAGGAAGCCATGCGCCGCGTCGCGCGGCAAAGACGCACCAAGGGACTAAAGAGGAAGCGGATGGAGAGAGGGAAGGTGGATTCCGGACACATAATCGTGCGGGGGCGAAAGGGTGAGGGTCGCAAAGGGGTGAGGCGCCACGGCGAGCGCGGCAGAGGTTCCGTAAAGGGCTTGGGGAAACATCAATAGCGCGAGAAGTTAACCGCGAAACGTCAGAGGCCGCAGCAGCAAGGAAGGGAATTGGGTCGTGAAACGGGAGGCAGGAACGCTGCTCCTCCGAAGACGAAGCTGACGTAGTCGAAGCGCGTAGACGTTCCAGAGGCAACGACGAAACCCCGGGAATGAGATAAAAAGGAAATACAATTAAACAGAATCCGGCGAACGATATGACTCAATTTCCCTTTCGAATATCAACAACTTGATGTGAAAACGGAATTGTAATACGCGAAACTAACGTAATTTCACAGGATGTTCACAAATCACAGAAAGATAATTAATAAAAACAAGCACGTGTGACGTGAGAACAGTAAATGTATTCAACTTCGAGAGCCGAAAAAACGTTTATATTCAACTCAAAATTATTCTCAGCCATTCACAACAAGTTTCCAAAAATCGGTGGTTTGCAAATATTTAGTGATTTTTTATTTAAAAAGAATTCTCTTGTCTGATATTACGAGTATTTAATTCTTGCGACAGAAATGGTAAATGACAATTTTGAGCAAACACACCTTAGGTTTACACAGTGCTAAAACGTGCTAAAACTTTAGTGTAATTTTTCCTTTTCCCACGTTCGCTTCAAGAACAAACTCTTAAGCGTCAAACTCCCCAACTCAGGGGAGGATTGTCTTGGGATGCATTTTCAAAGACGCCTTACAACAATAATCCAATCATCGTAATATGTGATAGCGTCTTCATCACCACACTCGCAGTGCCTACAGCAACCTCATCCATGTCGTCGTTTCCTTTACACCCATCCCCTGTGTCTATCTCACCGCAGCTGCCTCCATCGTAACTAAACATCAGCTCCCTCATCGACATTGCCACTTCTCTCGTTCCATTCGCTTTCTCCTACAGCAGCAGCAACCACCATCACCTTACGTCTCCGGACGGCGGCGGCGTACGCTGCACCTCCTCCTCCTCCTCCTCTTCCTCTTCTCCGCTCTGCGCGCCCACAGGTCGGAGGCGGCGCGGCGGCCGCGGGCGCCCTCGTAATCAATAAACCTCCTGAGCCAGAAGACAACGGCACCTCTCGCCCTTGCTCTTCCACCCCTTTACTCCACTCCTCATCCTCAACCACTGTTCGTAACACAAGCGTGACTTCTCAGCTACGAAGCTACAGAGAAAACCAATGCGAATCCACACAGGCAAAACACTATGGATGTGAGAGTCAAATTCAGAGGAACGAAAGAATTTCTCCAAAACCTTTGAATATGGCATCCCGACCTCCTAGTTACGATATTATAAGGTTAGGTCGCCACATCCAAAAGTTTGGGGAAATTTGAATTTCATATCCCAATCAGTGGATCTCCTGATATGTCGTTTAGGGAACATCAGATCTGTTAAGAAATTCCTCTATCAACAGAAACAAGCGAGTAATTATTCAATCATATAAATCAAACGACTTATTTTTGGGAAGCACAGACGATTGGACAGACATGGGTTTAATAATGTTAAATACGAAATTATGATTTATGGCAAACAAACATTTTAAAATGGTCTGATATTCGATCATCACAGATGAAAGTCTAATGAATAAACTGTTCGGAACAAGTCGAGAAAGAATTATACATATAAATTTAAAATATTTAAGCTAATAATCACGTGATGTGTTTAAGGTATCAATAATATCGTCGATACTTACAAAATTCGGTGATTCGGTAGAAAGGATTGACCACACGTAATTACTTTATCTAGTATAAACAGCCCAGTAACCCCTTAATGCCATCAAAAGTAAAAATCCAATGAAAAAATGTCCTAACCCTCGAGGTGTCGATCACTTAAACCGGTTAGTTAACCTTTTCCGCAACCTTTTTAAATTCTTTCTCGTCCTCGTCCGGTAATTCCAGCGGCTTTCTCTGCGCGCCTTTCACCTTCACCCTTCACATACATCCTGAAGGGTGAGCCCTTGTACTAGTTCATAATCAAAGTGCAAGTTGCACTGAACTCGTCGAGTGAATACCTGAAATTAGATATTCAGTAAATCAATCAATGGATATAACTCTGGAGAAAGAGAGAGGCGAAGCGGGAATAGCAGTATATGCAACCCCGTAACTTATTAAATTATTCATATAGTGAGCAGAGATAAACAATATTTTTATTGAAATTTATTAAAATAGTGGGAAATAACTTCCATCGTTTTACCTTGAGATTACTTTTTGGTCCTGGGATCTTACCGGTGAGCTCACATTGAAAAGAGATTTTCTGCTCATGTGCATCGTCATCGAAATCCAACAATCTCTTCAATCTTTTCTTTAGACAACAAAGCCAATATAGATGACAAGTAGATGATAATGGAAACAAATATTAATGATACTGATCTAATCAATTCAAGTAAATCAAAAATCGAAAGATTCATCTTACAAATGCTATTTAATCCCGGGTGAAGTAGTTGAAGTAGGCACAAAATCAAGTCTTCTCATAACTGGATGAATACTCGCGTTTCTTTTGGTCATAAATAAATAAATAAATAAATAAATGATTTTATTTGGAGCGCGACTGTAAAGCCTTATCTTCCGCCTATCCACTCAGGAATTATTTTATACTACGTTTGCGTAAGAGTAATATATTTGACATGAGAATATCACGAACCTTAAAATGATAGTGGAAGTTAAAAATAACAAGATATCGGAAGATGATTCCTCAACGTGAAGTTCTTGACAGTAACAGCAAGAAAGACAATGTTCCACATAACCTTCTAAAAATTACGATGTTATCTCTAGGCAAAATATAGAGATCCATACCCCCCCCCCCCCCACCCA
>NNCF01126904.1:34291-59258 GCA_002313205.1 Laupala kohalensis
CCCCCCCCCCCACCGAACCACTTCCCTCAAATCTCTCATCCGAGAGCTTTCTCCACGTCCTCTTTCACCCCAACCCTTGACATCCGTGAACTGACCCCGCATCTTCAACCCCTATAATACAGGTTTCCAACTCGCGCGCGTTCGCTCAACTCATTCGCATGAACCGGTCTCTGGTCGCGTACGGAGCTCGAAGGGTCGCGCAGAATCGCGTTTATCGCTCGCACGTGTGCGTGTGTGCGTGCCGGCGGCGGCGGAGGGGGAAAAGGCGTACGAACGCCTTTGTGCGTACGGCGCTGCTGCGTGTGAGGGAAAGAACCTCGCTCCAGTGACACAAGGGTGACAAGAGAAAGAAGTCGCGGTCGGTCGGTCTCCCGGCTTGGAAAAAGTTTGGAACGCAGGGCGAGAGTGACTTCCTCGTTCGTTACGGAGGGGTTGGAGGAAGAGCATTGGGGATAGCCAAGGTTGGAATGAGAAAGTAATCTCGAACAAAGATTACACGAGGGATTTGGATAATGTACATACTAGCACATACGAAAGCATTTCTATATACTGTTGTTCTATTCCTACGAAATTACTAATGTGTGATAGCGAAGGAACAAGGAAGTACATAAATGATTCAAAACGTGACTTTGAGAAGAACACAATGGATGGGGGAAAAAGAGATAAATACTTAAGAATAAAAAATTAAGCAGCGTACACGCTCCGGACAAAAACACGAAATATTGAAAATACTTCTCGACACAACTAAGAAAATCTCAACGTTTTTTGGGTGCAAGTCTTTCCTTATACATTACATATAGTATCAGAAAGAATAATATCGCATAATGGACAAGAAAGTGTTGAAGGATAAACAAGAAAACATTCTAAACACGATAATGAAGACGGAGAAAAAAGAGTGGGTCAAATACGAAGACGGATTCTCAAGATGAATTACTAATTAAGGACAGAAAAGCGGGTTTGACGAAGAAGAGTTGAAATGATGACAGATTACAAATGTGGGAAGAACGTACACCTCTCAGTAAAAATACTCTTAGGACAGACATGCTCGGAGAAAGCAGTTCCGTTGATACCTGTCCGCAGACAGAAAAAGATCAAATACTGCAATTCAAGAGCCCAAATCTCATTGTGTCATTACAGATGATGTGACTATTCCACTAATGTCAGTCAATGAAACGACTCTCCCAGCTTATAATAAACACATATCTTAAAATAAGATATACAATTCAAAACAATCATTCATTAGTACTGTTTACATCAACTACAGCACAAGCAGCAGTAGCGTTTTAGATTAATTAGATTTATAGAAAAAATTGGAAAGATCAATAACAGAATAATGGAAATGGATGCAGATTTGACCAGTAACTCACATAATCAGAACTATGTGGTACAAAGTGAGCGATAAATTGAATTAAATTATCCCGTTGTAGACTTTACTCTTTTAATTAATTATTTAATGAATCCAACTTAACGACCTATCTCATAGATATTTGTGATTTTTTTTCACAATTCCTCACAACGTTTCGGCTTTTGTTCGAGTCTTTGTCAGGTTCCATGGTGAATTTGTAAAATAATAATAATAATAATAAAATTAAAAAAAGTCTACGAAAAAGGTCGTTTAGACGAAGTAACTTTACTTTTCCCCAGAGAAATGCATAAATGATGTTTTAAAAATGGTGCGAGTCGTATAAATTATTCCGTTCCAAAAATAAATTGATAAGTTATGTACTAGTAATGTTGTTAACGTCTGCGATAACAGTGGAATGAAGAAATAGGATGACTATTTTATAAATACTTTAAAAAATTCATCTATTCAATTTATCAGTCATGTTAATGTAGTTGCCACGTGATAAACACGAGGCGAAACGTCATGAGTTTTAAATATATTTTAATAAACTTGTCTCCTATAAAATAATTCTTCATAAGTAATGTACAGATGCAGCACAAGAGGAAGTGTTTATTTTGTTATTGGCGAGAGAAATTGTCGTGAAGAAAATGTAGAACGTGTAGAACAAGATAAAATATAAATTATAGTTATATTATATCTTATCTTGAAGAATCCCTCACGAGGACGACGACCGAGCATGTAACACTGCAGGCGTCCCGTCTCCGTTTTAGATGTCATTAAGATGACCACGTTAGGATGCTATTAAGATGGCCACGGACGCTGCTTTACATTTAATTACGTTTTAGTGTACGAGCCACGCACCAGACACGCCACCAAAGCATTATGACGGGTTGATATTGTGGGGTGTTTGAGTGTTTCGTCACGGGATGACAAGTCTTCCAGACGTTTGAAGCAGATATTTCCCAGAAGAAAGACTGCATTAAGGATGGGAAGATGTTTAAGTCGCACTCAATACGATACGTATGAAATATAAAAACCAGATAACTTAAAAATTATTAAATTTCTTCCTAGATCTCATATAATTAAAAATCAGTTGAGCAAATAATTTGCTGTTGATAGAATGTACGTCGACAGGTATTCCAGGTCCATTGCTCTAATCACCACCTTCCAAGGAGTTTAATGATCACTCAAGATTTCTCGTTGGTATGCAATGTCAAGGTTCGGATAATGTAGTATACGAAGTCAAAAGTCGTTGTCTTATTGGATGAAATTCTCATCTCTAGGAAAAATATTTAATTTTCTTTTTTTTAAATTAAGATGTTCTATATACATGTATATAAACACACACACACACACACATATATATATATATATATATATATATATATATATATATATATATATATATATATATATATATATATATAAAATATGTTAACAGATAATAAAAGAGAGAGAAGGCAACATATAAAAATCCCTCACATAATAGACGAAACAGTTTCGGCTTCCAGTCTAGAGAGAGAGAGAGAGAGAGAGAGAGAGAGACTTCCATTTCACAATAAAACTATATTTCCACCATAAAAATAAAGTAATAAAATGCATATCAGTGTTCTGAAGCAGTGAGAGTTCTAATATATTTTAAATTAATCAAAACTTTTTTTAAAAAACCTACAATGAAATTCGGCCAATACAATGGTTTGATAGGATAACAAATAAAAAGAGATCAATTATTATCCCATTATTACTTTATTTCACATTATTAAAATATATATGATACGAAGACACGTTTTCTGCACTGTTACGTTTTTGGCACAGAACCATTGTCTTTTTCTACCTTTCCTCAGAAACAAAATTAGCGTTGTCATCTAAGTATTCACTCAGGAAAAACGAACATTAGTAATAACAATGCCCCAAGTTAACTGTATTCACCTACATCAGCACTTTAGAGCACGAAAAAGGCGCTAGACATTGCTATACAGCCCTCGCAGGATACATAAGTCTGAAGATTACGCTCGCGAAAAAAGACTCGTAGCGCATTTGCATGAAAATAGTGACGGCGAATGCAGATCCGCTAGACCAAAACGATGAGTAAGCAAATTCACCGCGCTTGTCACATGGTCTTGGAGTCCGTATCTTCGAAATGATCAATTCGTATGCTCTTACAGAACCTTAGCGTTGCCGGAGACGATGTGGAAGAACAGAGTGGAACAGACAGTCAGAAATCTGTAGGTGGTCCTTTCTGCTCGACAAAAGAACTGTGTTGATGATAATACATTTCTGAGCAAGAGCACGCATCAGGAAATTCCGTATATGAATCTCTTTTAAAGTGTTTTATCCAGCGCTGAAGAGCAGAACTAAATTGAATACAGTAATTTCCAGAAAGGACGGGGACACACGCAATGTAAAGACCCAAGATAAATGACGGCTAATGGAAAAATTATCTCCCTCTTTTCAAGAGATCTCTGCACCTTAATGCTTCAGGAAGCATAGAAAACCTTTGCAAAGCGACCCTTTATAATTAATCTACATTATTGAATGGGGAAATCCAAAGCACATTCAATCCAAAACGTAAATTACAACATACAATAATTTTCCAATATTTTCGCATACATACGTATATTTACTACTCTGATTAAAAAAAAAAAAAAAGAATCCAAATTATTACGATGGCTATGGTTTCTTTTAAATATTGTATAATAATTATTTTGCGTATTTACATAATCAATACGGGTAGTTTATGTGACATATCGGAATAATTGTTATACTAAATACAAAGAACCTATGACTCGAAGTGATTTTGGACAATTACAAATTCACCAACAAGAGGGGATCACAGCAGGGCCAACATCTCGGGACCCACGTGTGTCTGATACCCAGGTCAGCCCCAGTGCTTCCCCGTAATAACGAGCAATTAACCCCTTCATCCGCACCGATGACATGGACACTGTAGGCGGAGAGGAAACACAGAGGTTCACAATCAGGGAACAAGGAGGACCTCGGCCTCGAGATGAAAGCATTTAAATGACAATCAGAAGACTCTTTAGCCGATGGAGAGACACGATCACGACAAATTGGATATTCGAAATACAATCCATATATAAGTACTGACGAAAAAAAAAAAGGGGGGGGTAAAAATCAATCATCCAATAATTGCCTCAGTACCACTGGCACACTAATTTCTATTAATATTTTATTTTCGTTGGTTGGAACTTCCAATAACAAAATTGCACATTCAATATATTAATCAAAATATTACTAGCAAACTATAATGGAAATTTTAGATAATTATGAAAGGTTACTGAACTTAGAAAATAGAAGTAGTTACAGCAGTTGTGGCAGTAGCGCTAACGAATTAAACGTTAATGGTTGGTCAATGAAGCAGTATTTAAAAATGTTTTAGATTTGTTTGATTAACTAGGAGAACGTTTTCAGCACAAGAGCAAAATAAATACTTAAGATATTGGAGAGATAAAAGAAAACGTGTCTTCATTTATAGACTAATGTCAAAAGTATCAATTATTCCTAACAATACTCCGGTATTTTATTGGTTATTTCCAGTGATCACCCAGGGAATTCATTATTTCCGTCGCTTCGATAGCTATAGCAACAGAGAAAGAGGAAATTCACGAAACAACATATGAAAAGAAGAATGGAAAGGGAAGGAAAAGAGGAATGAAAAGGTAGGAATAGTAGATGCACCAAATACGTTTGTAGGTGACGTCTGATAATCCTTCCTGCACTCAAATCGGACGCGATCGGCACTTTCCGGCCGGTGTCGGTCATGCTTCGCAGTTGTTTAGAGGAAAGGTGGACGCGATCCTGACTTCGCGTCTCCGTCGTAACAAAAAAACACGCGGATATAAGATCTTAGTCAGTGCTCCATTTCCACTTAAATTGTAGAAAAATATTGAAATTAATATTCCAGCAAGATATTTTGTTCCAATAGTCAAAAATCATATTTAAAAAAAGATAATACCACCATCCCAATGAAACAGAGACGATTTCGGATAATTAATTCGACAGATAATCTAAATAATGGGAATGGATTAAATATATCTGAAAGATAGGCGAATCTACTACTGAAACACTTCAAGAAAACGCAATAAATAAAAACGTGAATCTCCGTATTTGAACATTTCCCCAAGTCATATGCAGACTAAAATAGTGGTATGAAAAGCATGTCTAATTACAACTCTTTCTCGGAATGATTTTTCGGTTATATTATCAATAAAATGTTAGATAAACATACGATAAATATGAATAAAGACCAATATAAGCCTTTTCACAGCTTTAGTAGAGTAGAGTAATTTTTTTCATCCCATCTTTATACGTTTATAAAGAAACCTACACTAAAGAAATTCACAAAAAAGCAGTTATTGAGGGACAAGGGGAACGCGTTTTACTGGCAGGTGCAGTGCTTCTTTTGCAGCACTAAATTGTCAATCACAACTTTCAGTTGAAGTGAATATATGTTCACTGTCTACGTCGATAGAGTTTATGAACTTCTCTGTTTCAAAAAATTAATGCGTAAGTGCATAGCCGACAAAAATATTGGCTGTAGCCGCGTAGAAATTTCTTTATTCCATTGCCAAAAACAAAAACCCAAGATACCCAAAGGAAACAAAAAGTTTATCTTTACCAAGACAATACAAAGAATTGCGGTGTAATCATAACCCCAGAGCAGGGTAGTCATAGCGTACTTGTCAAAGCGTCGCATCACCCTGCATTCAAACCGTGACAGATGGCGCCCGGCGGGGGACAAGCACGCCCGCGGGGCGTCGCCCTCTTGAAACGCGAGCCCCGTGCCTCCAGGCCAACAGCGCACGGCTTGTTTGCAGAGCAGCAGCTGTCCTCCAACACAGATACCATAAGTCCTTATAAAGAGAAAGTTAACGGTGGCGGTTTACATTAAAAATGCATCGCCGCCGCCATTGCCCTGCTGTTTGGTTAGCGACGCGGGGCGCGCACGACGCCAACTTTAGGGAGGGCGTCACTTTCGGCTGAATAAGTAATGGGAGATGGTGGCTTCATACGTATTTATTAACGAAAAACTATCAAAGAAAATTTTAATTTAGAACAGAGATAACAATGTACAGCAGTATGGTGTTCGTATTACAGAAGAGATTTAAAATGATTTTTTTTTCTTCTAAAATCGAAGAACATATCGTAAAGAAAGCAATCCTCATAGTCCAACTTTCAGATTAGACACCAAAACTTTGTCCAATATTTAGAACTACTGCAGTCATGATTTTTTTGCTTCACGTTGATTCTATTTACTTTTTAAGAAGAACTGTCATGTAACTAAATTAAAATTTAATGTATACACCTTATGAAGACTCCAGCGAGAGTCGAAACTTTGGGCGAACATTAAAGAAATTAAAGTTTTTGTCTATTATGGACGTATAGAATATCGAAATATTGAACAAAAAAGACGCAAACTAGAAAGACCCGACTATTAAATTACTATTATTATAATTAGAAGATGAAAAATACTGTATTGGCAATAATCGTACTACATAGAAGCCTGTCCCACGAGAAAGTCCCTTCCCATTTCCTGTCTTGAAAAAGATAGTGAAGTCTGCGCATGCGCCATATGTATATTCCTAACTAGCAAACATCGTAATCTGATGACCCTTAATCTACTTACATTCTCCCTCAGCTGACCCTAACCAGATGTCACAAGAGTGGCTCTCGTGCTACTGGGAAAAGTGTCAGTTATAGTTTAATAATCATTGGCTGCGAGTGTTGAGCATTACTTCAGCGTGAAACATTCTACAGAGCAGTAAAATATCAAAAGCCGCAAGTGAGCGCCCAGCGGAAATACCCCAGACAGACATCTTAGCAACCCTATACTTTCTTGTGCTAGGAAGTGAATGTTTTTGGTTTAGAACTTACACTAATTGACCTATTTCCTGAGGTCAGCACAGGGACTCTCTCCTGAGACGGACTCTATCTGTAATATGTGAGGACGGACTCTATATCTGTAACAAATATTTTGAGGGATATAGGGACATCCACCCTACTTCGCAAAAGAAAGCTGTGGAAAGAGCTGGAATTGACAAAAACCCAATAAAGAATCATCCACTTTTTTGAAAAGCACAAAATAGCGCTAACGATCCAAAGCATCACATATCGAATCATAAACTAAATATTTACAGAAACGGGGGAAATTTTTTTTAACTACACGTCCTTAACAAAAGAATTAACCGAAAAGTAGCAGCTGAGATAACGGACACACGTCGAGGAGCGGCGGCGAAGACTTGAAGCAGTTCGCCGCTCTCGAAAAATCTCCCTGTTGATCGTCCATCATTGTCAGAACTCCTTTCACATGTAAGCCACGCGCAGCCGCTTGCACGCCCGCCCGCCCAAAACACCTCCTTCGCGAGAGAAAGAGCAGGAGAAGAGACGGAAAAGCTTAATAAAAAATGCGGGAGTCAGCAGCAGGGCAGGGTGTCCGCGCGCCCGCGACTATTTTATTACTTCCAAAATGGGGTTTATTAGGGAAAGCCTTTCGTCTCTTGGAAACAAATAGAGAAGATCTGTACCGATTGCCAAGGCTCAAACTGACGCCTGTCGAGTGAGTCACGAATTTCGAGGGTAATTGATGACTTAAGGAAGTGGGAGTCACTGAAGGACTGTTAATATGCACTTGGCAGTCAGTGAGGGATGCGTGATATAGTTGGATTACGCCAACCAACGAATAAAGCGATGCTCGAATCCGAAAGACCTAAAGAGTAATAAGCAGATTTAAAATTAATTATGTACAACATTATTACGCCCATAGGCAGAACTTTTTTTTCTTTGAAGTATTTTTTCCCCCTGAATTCATTTCTTATTAATTTGTTTTTATCTCTGAATTCATTTCTTATTAATTTGTTTCAACAGGTTCATTTACAGCGTTAAAAAATATAGAAAGTTAACTTTTAAAACACAAGTTAATACAGCATAACTCTGATGATGCCCAAGGTGTGTTAAGTAGGTCTCTCCAACTAGATTTTTTCTCTGTAACTTTTACTTTCTCGTAACGTTTGAATATTTTCGCACGTAACTTAAATATTCTTATTGCTTTAATAAATTGTTGCAACTCGTTATTTCGAATGTGTCAGACAACTTATTTTCACCGTGGTTAGTGACTATTTATGTTATTGTTTTGGTTTTCTCAGAATAATCAAGATCGTTTAGATGGTTCACAGAACAACGGCAATTTTAATTCAGTATTCTTTGAATTTCCGAAATTTAAAAAAATCTTTTTTAAGCATACGCTACCATCTGTTCGATATTACGTTTATCTGATGAAGTTATATGAAGTACAAATAGGGTTCCCAAACTCTACGACCTAAAGAAATTAATAAGTGTTGTCAAATATGGACAATTAAAAACGTTTCTACATCTAACTCTCAGGAACAGTTGCATTACATACATGCACCTTGGATTGCAACTGCACAGCCACGTGTAGCATCACCGATAGTGTAAAGGTCTTGCTCCTGCAGCCAGCAACCTCCCAGCAGTCGAAACCTCCACCTCTGCCTCCGACGGACGCGACGCCGCGCCGCGTTGCTCTGCCCGGCGACGAACAGGCGGCATTCTTGGCGACGGAATGGACTGTGGCCGCATTTCACGAATATTTGCTGCCCTGTTTTCCGACTGCCATGTTTGTCGTAATTGCCCGCTAAGGCCACGTGCAGTTGGGGAGAAACGCGGGCGTAACGAGTGACGATGAAATGAAACGGAATACGATCGAAACAGGAATCGTGTACCTTGGATTCGATCGATATTCAAGTTACTCCATTAATAAACCTGACGCATAAATCCAGGAAAATTATAATATTTTTATTTCTTTAGTTCGCAATTTGTTGATTGTTGTATTGATAAATTAATATACGTTTATACCGTACGTTCTAAATTCATTCATTGTTTTAAAAGCAAAAGCTTTTTCTCCGACGTTGACAGCATCGTTTGACTACAAAGATATAAAACTAACTCACGAATACATTACTAAATTATTACAATAGAATCACGAAACGTTCAAAACGAAAACGACAAAAAAGACTGGTATGTGTTGCCAGTCGAGGCAGGATGAACGAAATGTGCAGTGAAATTGAATGAAGGACCTTTTAAATTCAGTTCTGACGACGGTGAGAGAAATGCAAGAGGAGAAATATTTTATGAGAAAGAGTAATGAAAAAAACTGTACTAGAGGCGTAAATAAAAAAAGAACGAAACCGACATTTTGATACATCAGCTTCTCAAAAAACGTAAAGAACAGTGATAATTATTTCATCCCCCATTTTATTTATCCCATTGTTCTGGAATCAGGTACGCAAAAACACCGATACCAAAAACAATTAACATTTACAGGCGTAAAAGAAAGGGAAAAAAAGAAATAAACGATGCATTTTATTAATCACGATAACAAATAAAATACGAAACTGTAATGTAATTTTGTTGTTGTCTATAGTTGCCTCAAATCAGGTAATTGATGTGCCGTTTCCACAATACTTCACGTCCTTAGGTCGGCAAACCATTTAATCTTATTCGAACCGTGTCAAACGCAATTCCGGATAAAGTGACGCGCCGATTCAGTTAGACTCACCGCGATCTCCGAGACCAATGCTCCATCGATTCTGAGAGCGAAGAAGCAGTGCGCTCGTAATCGTTTCGTGTCGACGTGCAGACAGTGCGCATGTCACGCTGAAAATCGCATGAAATTATTTCCTCCACAAGGTCATTTCGCAGAACGTTCCCGCGGTCACGTGGTCAACGACTCGATCAGTACGAGATGAACGTTGATGTCTCTATCTTTCGAATGTCGATCTACCAATAAATGAAGAAGTAAAACTATCGTTCATGCAATGGGAGCAAAAATTTTATACATCTATTCGAAAGACACAGGTCAAGTGAATAAGTATTTTGCAAAACCGATGGTCAAATTAATTACGAAGTTTTTGCAATGTTTTCTCGAATATTATTTTCAACTTGTATAAGACTAAAAACAATCAAATATTCCACGTACTCTCTAAAATTTGACATATCGGATTACATAAAGCTAATCAGCTAATTATAATTCTATAGTACAGGATATTGTCTACGTCTGGATGATATCATAGATATGCAATGTCTGTACGAATTAAGAATGACAATGATAATAATGATTTATTTACATCCATATAATTACAAATACAAAATAAATAATTATCTTAGGAATAACTGATCACATTTACTAGTAGTAGTGATCAGTGAGAAATTTATATCAACATAAAAATAAACAAACTAATCCTATCCAGTCATTACAGTTAAATTGCTTTCAGTGGCGTTTGACATATTCAAATTCAATAAACAACAAGAACACTAACATACAGCTAAGATTTTTTTAAGACTACATTTCAATTTACAATTTGTAGACGAGAGAACCAAAAATAAAGCTAAACAAAGTTAACAAAATGAAATCTTTATATTTTAACCGTATAAAATAACATAAATATATTAAATTCACTATTCATCCTCAAGAAATATTCAAAATCATCAAACTAAATAAAAATTTAAAAAGGTTAAATCTGGTAATGTAAATAGTCATTCTTTCAATTTTGATGAAAAACTTTTATAACTCGAGCAACTTTTAATTTCTTGTAGCAATTGGTTGAAGTATTTTGGTCCGATGTAGTGAAAAGATTGTTTGTAAATATTTTTTGTTACTCGTCGAAGCATGAAGTTTCTATTGGAACCACTTCTTGTGTTATGATAAAGATTTGTAGTACCTTCATTGCCACTTTTAATATAAAAATTTCTTAATACTTTAAATACAAAAATATGCTGAATAGGCGGTATTCCTAATTGACTATATATCGGGAATAAACTGTCTCTTTTCTGTTTATGGGCAATTATTTTAATTATATGATTTTGAGTAGTTCTTAGTTTGTTTATGTAAGTCTTAAAAGTAGTAATATCACAATGTTTGTCTGTACTACGAAAAGTGATGTTTATCAATGAACGCTTCAGCATTCTGTATAATGAACTTAC
Source organism: Laupala kohalensis (assembly GCA_002313205.1). Classification (NCBI taxonomy): domain Eukaryota; kingdom Metazoa; phylum Arthropoda; class Insecta; order Orthoptera; family Trigonidiidae; genus Laupala; species Laupala kohalensis. Next base: position 45,654 of record NNCF01126904.1, read on the forward strand.
GTTATTGACGTCAGTGAAAAATATTTTACACTCTTTCGTCTTCAAGTGGAGTGAGCTACTAACAGAAAGATTTCACAGCTAACAAACACGACACGACAAAACAACGAAAAAAGAATTGAACATACATTACTTACTGTTTGAATTTATCAACAAAAGTAACAATTTTCCCACTTCACTTAAAGATATTAAAGTCGCAGATGACAGCTTCCAAAAGATTAATAAACTTATCGAAATACGTGCGAGATACAAGTTAATTTTATCTTTCAATAATTCCACCGACAAAATTAGTCGAGTCGCCGCAAATGTATTCCACGAAAGCCATTCAGTCTCGACATTTGGAGGGTGAACGCGCCGAGGGAGATAGTAGACGCTTTCTCCTGTCCGCAGCGTGAGACAAGCTGATCCCGTATTTATAGGCCCGTTTAATTGGTGGCAGCGCGGGCGGCGGCGCAGGCGGACACATCCCAAGGGACGAAGAGACGCCCGGACGGACTCGGTGCTGAAGCCGCCACCATCGCCAACGCCGCCGCCCACTTGCTAATGCTTCTAATGGAGACAGCGGCACCCAATTAGCCACACCGACCCACCGACCGCCCGGCCAGCCGTCGCTTCGTCTGACGCGAGATTCGCCGCCGCCTTCCCGCGCAACCACGCCGCCACCGACATTTAAATTCAATATCGGAGTTCCGAAGACCACTACCACCGTCGCTTCTCCCACAACCACTATCACCGCAGCGGCAGAGGGTCCTTGTCACACATCGCCGCCAATGTTATTCACGCGACCGATGCCGAGCCACAGACATAGAGGAGACGAACTTGTAACTTCGTAGAGAAGACCACGGGTCCTCGTCATACTCCTTTCGAAACCACTCGCTAGGGATATCGTTGCTTCAATATCCCCTTGGCCACCGCCATTCATTTAACACAAAACCACCATCCAGTGAATCCTCGAAAAGAAAAAGAGATTCAACATATGAAGGGAAGTTTCCGACATCATGAATATTCTACAAGACTGATACCATTAACTACCAAAGTCATGTCCAGTCTCCAGTCACACTCTCATTCGGTGAACACAAATTAATAGTTTCTTTTCAGGATATAATTAAAAAATATAGAGCCAAACGGACATAATTATTTCCTTTTATCAAAATCATGATTATACAGCACATATAGTTTTGAATAATTTTCATGATACTGGTTCACGTAATTTCTACAAATACCAAATGCACAAACCATTTTTCAAATAGTTTATCCACTTTATAAATAAATAAAGATTTACCAAATAAATCAACAAATACAATTTACTGGATGATGTATCACAGCAATAAATGAAACCAGAAATCCTACATTCCCATACACATATAGTATCCATTTTCCTTAGATAATACAACACTTTCAACTGTCACAACTAGTCTCTCCTAGTTTCGTACACAGTATAATTTGTAACGGTTCGTCCAACACAAAAACTATCATACTAGGATTGTCCACGCTACAACCTCGCAAAGTTAGAGCTAAGGTGTGGGAATTTTAACTTCTCTACGGGACGATCCTTTTCAATGCGCTTTTTTTTTGTTTGTAAAAATACAATCTCTTCTAAAAATACGCCTCTGCACTTAGGGTAGCCGGAATGAATGTATTCAGAGCATTCACACACAGCTACGGTGCATCGGTCTGTCAAGATGACACTTGCTGGGATTCGAAACGGGACCCATCCGGTTCCGCAGGCTGGTACCACGGCCCGCGGCGGGTTCTGAAGCCAGGACTCCCCCAGGAAAGGCCCGTCGTTGGAAAACACACGTGCACCGCAAAAGGGGTAATACTGGGTGGAAAGAGGGGGGCAATGAGGGGGTACCGTAACGGTATTTCACGATTGCAAAAAATGGTAAAAATTGTAGGATAAATGCGACAAGAGGTAAATCAGGTACTAGTTTGTATTTTAAAAAATGCTAAAAAATTACGATGACAAATGACGAAACTAGTTGCGACTTCAAAACTAGTTCTCAAGCGTCGTACATGATTCAAATTCTATTCTCAAGGAATCTATTAAGCGTTTTTATTCATACACTTATTTCAATGAATTACACGTCGTCGTTATTTTTAAAAACAACTTCAAAGTAAAAACTGTTAACGTTCTCATTAGCGCTAAAAATAATATTGTCACTTAAATCATTCCGAGGTGTAAGTATATAAAAGAAATCTTTAGAATACTATATCCATGCAAATAACACACTCCAACGAATCGAGAAAACGAATTCTTGCGATCTTAGCGCAAATCGAGAGGCATCAGCTCTCGCCGCAATCCGAACGCAATTCCCGCAATTAAGTCGCGTTTAAGCGCTTTCCGCCAAATTCAGCCCCAAGGCCCGACTCACGTCCGTCGAACGGGAAGTTCCTCCGACCAACTCCAACAGGAATCCAATCAGGTCTCGTCGGAATCAAACATCCGCCTATCGGAGGTCTCATTAGCGTAGCTCCACCTCGCTCTTTCGGGGAAGCCACGAACACAAGTGTACAAGCGACTCTATCAGAAAATGGAAAGGCTACCATCATAACGTTTTACGAAGGGAATCTGAATATCGAAATGATAGATAAATGAGCGCAAAACCCTTAACAGTCAGAAATTATGATCACCAACGCATTTATGGACAATAATTGTTCAGATTTGAACTCCCGTTTCCCCTGCCTATTATTCCACCACAACCTTCACTCATAATCATTCACCCCCATTTCGTTCATAATCAACGCTTCAGGGGAGGTGCGGCAGGAAGGGCTCCGACACCCTAGTATTCCCCAGGTACAGTCAAAAGCGAAGCATCATATATCTATCCCCATTCGCGTACCCCAAATGAACTGGGAAAAGGCCAGATAGGTAAGTAAGTAATTGCTCAGATTTGAGCTCGACGAAGAGAAACATCGCATTCTGGCAACGTTCATTACATTGCAATAATTTAAACGACGTTTTAAGTACAGAAGCTTTTATGTAACTCGCAACGTTTCTACAGCTATTTCAGTCGTCAGGGGAATGAGCATAAACAAATAAAAGCGTAGTCACTCGCAAAAGAGCGACGAAATAACAAGTTAAAAGATCAACTGATACCGATCTTGACATTTTGGTTGATAATAATAATAAATTTATTGTCAAAAAACAGTACAGACTGCGTATGACCACGTGGAGGACAATAAACTAATTTACTCTCCGGAAGCAAGCAAGGGACCATCCCATCAATTCGTGAATTATGGACAGAGCTTTGATAAACGCTGAGAAAATTTCCAACATATTCCATAGAAAATAGAGTACTGTAATCTGAATTTTCGTACACCTAAAGCCCGTTTACTACCAAACATAGGCTAATAATAGCGTATCATTTCATTTGCTACAAATAACCAACAAAGTCTAAGGAAAAATCACTTTTAAGACGAAGTGGCTCCTTTACCACGCGGCAGTGAGTACTACTTAATTGGCGGTAGCGGGGAATGGCGAAACAGAAGCGGACGGCTCGGTGTGGCGGCAACGACCAAACGGCGCGTCGCAGAAGCGGGGCGTATTTCATCGGAAGGCAGAGCTTACTCTTTGTCGGCGGAGCGCGCGGCCGGCGCGCGTGGAATGCGCTCGGTGCGGAAACTCCGGCGTTCGCCGCGGCGCGCAGACTCCGAGGCGGCGGCGGCGGCGCAGGGCGCAGGCGGCGCGACGGCGGCCATCAATATGAGATACGACGCGGGAGGAAGAGTGCTGGAGAGAGACCGGCCGAAAAAGAAGCTTAAGAGGGCGATTGATCTCCACAAAGACGGGAGGTTTACTCATTAACAGCGGCAATTTACGTTGACAACGAGTAAAAGATCATGGAAAACATTTTAACTTGATCTCATTTTTATCACAATGGCATGTTTTAAGCTAATCGGATAGAAGTAAAATAATGCAAATTTATTCTAAAATAAATTTATGTTTATGCTAGCGTTTTGAGAATGTTTTCTCGTAAATAAAATTATTAAAAAAACAAATTCGTCACTTTCAGGTTATTGGTTAACAGTTTCAACCGTGCAACGTTTCGACTGTTCTGGACAAAAATTGTTCAGAAGTGAACAACTTCATATCGCAACAAAACCCTGTTACCGTTAAAACATCCTTTGAACAAACATGGTACATATATTTCTTTAAAAATCACTTAAATATCATTGTAATAAGTCTATCTGTGAAGTCATAATACTAAGAGAAGCGTCCTCGTAGGGGAGGACAAGCCAAAACTATTAGAAAATAAAACAATATTTGATTTTGATTTTTTTATTGACACTAGCAAAAAGTCAATGAATTCTGGTATCTACAATTCCATCAATAAGATTGGAAATAAAACTAAGACGTGGAAGACGTAAAAAATCAGTCTAGCATAACAATCTGTAGTACGCAGTATAACCATATAAATACACTCATCTAAAAGGAGAATTACGACTCTAGATAATTTTCAGGCACAAACAACAACAATACGTAATCAAAAGTCGTTTATATTTTATATTTAAATCTGGCACCATAAAAAGAACCATAATTTGAATTTTAAAACAAAACCGCTAACTGCACTGCAAACGGAAGCACAGGAGCATATAATGTGCAGATAAGAAAAAAAAAAAAAAAAAAAAAAAAAGAAAACAAATACACAATGACTAACAGACAAGTTAGTCTAAAAAATATTGATTTCAGATGAACTACAACAGACACCTCTATCTAATTCCTCCTCCATTTACCAGGGCAAGGAATATATGAACCTTACAAATTGAGAGATTTCATTTTTAAAAGACCAAAACACCACTGACAAATTTGTACACATAGNCCACCGCCTCAACCACACAGAGTGAGCAGCCAACATCATCATGCACTGACTGCTGCCGCAGCCGCCTCATAAGGAGACGCGTGGCTAATGCCGTAATGGCAATTATGGATATTTATCTTCACACGAAAATTACCCATTGTTTCGAGAAAGTTATAAATTGATGTACGCTCTTATGACCATGTGCGTTTATGCTCACCATCTTCTTACTTGAGCCGTCAAATAGTATTTAAGAGAAAATGTGAGCCGTAAAATGTTAATTTCCTAGTGATTAAATTTTAAAATCTACTTTGAATACAGTATTATTTCCTGAAGTCTTACAAGCTGAATGGATGATAATTAAATTCTGCAGAAGTGAACAACTTCATACTTTACTACAAATTACAGGATTCGGTACTAGAAATATACAACAGTATCTACGATAATCGCCAATTGATTAAAGAAACAACTACCGACGTAAAGCCAATATGATGGTATAGTGAATAATACAGATTAGTGAAATTTAAGATGCATCATCCATTTGTGAACATATAATATTAATTTGTACATCAAAATTACCATATATTGAACAGAGGTGATTACAGCGGCTGAAATTTTCAAAAATTAAAACACGTCACAATGATCAAACAATGGATTTTTTTTGTTGAATACAGGAAAGATACACTAAATCAGTGATACACTAACAGTCAATCACCACTACTAACACCAGCCCAATTACAACAAACGTTTTATAATAATCTAGTACCAGCGAAGAAACTTATGTTTAGTGTTGATGACAATCCTAAGATTTAAAACCTTACAAACTAATCAATAACGTGAAAAATTTTGAAACCACATTGAAATTTGAATTCGAAACCAAACTGAATCACTTCTATAAATACATGATCTATGGAGGCATTAACCAAGACATCTTAAAAATCGAACAACATTGAATGACTAAATTTTAAAAGAAAAGTGTTTAGTGAGGTGCATCCCATAAGACAATTTCTCCATAACAAACTTTTTCTTTTAAAAATTGCGCAATTTCAGCAGAAAAATAAAATTTTGTTTTACCAGAATACACAACTTCTAGAACGAGGGACCGTATAAAACAATATCCTCGTTGGGCGAAGGGCTGAGGGAACCCACGCGAACCCGATGATTTATGGCTTTGAGGGGAAAAAAATCTGCGCCGTAATTGCGTGGGTGGCGTATAGAACGCTCCTCGCGCATGAGACGGCAGCAATGGGGGTCTCTCAACAGGGTTTTAAAAAGAAAACAATAGGCAATTGGGAACCGAGATAAATCGCCTTAATGCTCATTACAAGAAGTAAGGGTACTTTAGTTTGCAATGTTATTGTTCCTCCCTTCAGTATTCCACTAAGATATTTTGTTCAGTTTTCGCAGTTGACTACTAGGAAAAGATTAATTCTCACTAGCAACATCTAATTTACAACAAATACCAAGATTAGATTGACATATGATAAGCGATCCACTCCCTTCCTACGCTGGGATCAGAGTATCAATGGCAATGATGTTTAGTTGTACTGTTCCACATGAACTGTAATGACAATACTGTTATTAAAAATTATTTACATATAACTGTAATTTCCTGTTCATTTGGCACACCTTAAAGAATAAAGAAATAAAACTTGAGAAAACAAGTCTTATATAATTTCTCTTGTCAAAATACATTGACAAGAGTATATATCATACACCATATTTCTTAAACCTAGCATCCTCCTTAACAGTGAAACATAAATCCAAAAACTAATAGATTCAAAAAAAAAACGGTCTCATTTTTTCATACATACTACGGATGGTAAAAAGTGACGTCTAATTTAAGGTTTTAATTGGAGACGAAGATTGTTCGTATATTCTCACCTACCACTTAACGACGATGAGAAACGTCTCACTTCGTGGTCCTTTTACAGCTGTCTTCGCGGCAGCACATCGTTCGAACACGGAGCGTAAGAACTGCGCCAGGATTATTGGAGAGAAAAAAAACACGACGCGGATGGCGAACAGAGAATCAACTCCTGCATCCGGCTCCTGGGTGGCCACTCACGAGATAGTCACGGGCGCCAACATGATTGACTCTTACATCCGGAAATAAGCTGTATTAAATATATATTTCATTCTATTTAGTTACAATGAATCTGAATTGGGCGGGACAGTAATAAAAAAATTAAATATCCAAAAATCTCTCTAATTTGTTGGTATCAACGATTATCAGAAAGTTCCATTCCGATGAAAATTTGAATTAAATATAAACATTAAAAATTCATCCTTCGCCTTGATTTTGATCACTTTATTATCTTGGGATAAGGTTTTTGTGTGTATGTTTTAAATAGGTCAACGTTTCGAGAATATTTTTTTTTTCTTTCAGGGTTTGTATTGTCCTATATCTTTTAATTATTCACATTAATTCTCCTACCATTCCTAAACATTACAAATACGTAAACCTTCTACACACCTTCATAGCACCATGCAAATTAACCCAATGTTGTAGTTTTTTTTTTCATTTACACCAACATATAATAATAATAATAATAATAATGAATTGAATAAATATTTTGAGCAGTAGCATCTTCATTCGAATCGTACAGCTGAGCGGGAGGACACGGGTTTGAACCCCCTGACTCGTTTAACTCAGTTAAATCGTAAGCTGGTGTTTTCCTCACATCCTGTATACCAGATTCGATACCATACCCGGTAACCCATTATCTCCCTCCCAATTCCTCCGCCCAATTTATGTTAGGTGGAAGAGGGGTCTTGAACGGTTGAAGCTCGGCACACCACAATAAAGGTAGGAAATAAATAAATAAAACGAACAACGCATTTCTATATTACTTACTGCACTTATAACTCACTACCGATTTTTGCTGCGTCCAGCAGACAGTACATTCATGTTTTACTAGTAAATGAACTCTACGTTCCCAACACAAGAGTATTTCGTCTTGAGCAAAAGGTTCTTGGTTTTTCAACTAAATACAAATGTAAAAACTTATAGATCGGAAAAATCCCCATGGTAGGTAACGTTTTATGTGTCGAATTCTCCATGATTTATAAAATGATACGCCTATGTTAACACGAGTGAACAATGAGATGCATAAATTAAGTTCTGATGTACGCTTTTATTTATTCTTAGGACTCTACAAAAATATTTATATTCTTTTAGTCCAATTAAATTATACTTTACGGTTCTTGTCTTAATGTTAATTTTTTTAAAAATCAAACCATAATAACGGCCTAAGGAGCACCGGAGTTCAACAGTGGCTTTTGAACTATCAGTAACTGAATCATACATGGAGCAATTAAGTAAATGTAAAATAAAAGTGTAAATACACAAAAATGTAAAATACAAGGTCTTTGCTTTATATGGATCCATAACTTCGGGTCTTGAATCTCAGATAATCACATCTTGGGTATAGTAACTGCCACAACGAGTCAAATATTTCAGTGACAAATTCTAAAAAAAACATACCAAAGTTATATCACAAACCATATCCAACACATGTGGAGGGAAACTGGAGAGGTAGCGGTCTCCGAAGATGGTTCACTCGTCGAGGGTTTAGTGGCTCCTATCGGAAACGTGAGATCCGTAAGAGGATTTCTTCACATGGTGGTCGGCGTTTTTGTAGAACTCGGCTATCGACGTCTATTCGCCGCGTCGAGATTGCTCCAAGGAGGATACAGTGATCGCGTCCGTCCGTGAACGTATTTGGATAAATCTCACCTATTCAGTCACGACGAGTTCATGATTCAATAAGAACTAGCGTTATTTTATTACTCATCCGGATCACCACATTTTAGAAAATTACATCCAACATTTTATATGCAAAATTTTTAGTTTATAAGGCGAAGTCAGTATGATAAGGCAATTTCTTCCAACTAATGACGTTGTCAAGGAAAAATGTTAGGTAGCTCGGGAACGCTAATCGTCGGACACATATTAATAGAAAAAATTTGAGGGAAGACCTAAACAAGCGAACGATCGACGCGGAACCTGATGTAAGGAGTAAACACACTCACTTCCAATACGTTACCGCAGTAAGAACGACCATCAACAGAAAGGTGTAACATTAATAATGACATTAATTAAAGCATGAAATTAGCCAAGGTAAATCTCTAATCTATTTCTGATATAAAATTTGAAAAGGACAGAGAGAGAAAACGACAAATTTGAATTTGCTCTCAAAGCGAGTATGGAATATTATATCAAGACAAATTGATTTAATACGTTAAAATATTCAATTTTCAGATATGTATGAATCTAAATAAACTTTATTAAATAAATAAACATTATTGTCAAAAAAGCAGTTCCAAAATGTGTACGACCACGTGGGGGGCAGTACACTAAGTTACTCTTCATCATATAATCGCCTTCTCTTTCGATTGAGTAAAGAAAGATAAATGAAAAAAAGAATCGTTTACATTTTATTTTTAAACTGAATAATTCTGAGGTGAATCTCTTAACATCGCTCTATATGTGGAGCACGGCCCACGTGGCGCCCACGTGGCCAAGCGACGGCGCATGCGGCTCCGGTTGCGAGGACGTGCCTCCTTAGCGCCTCTGTGTATTCATTGCAGCTCGCTCGTGTAAACTTTTTAATTAAGCTCCGTGGAGCCTTCGCCGACGCAGAAGTCCCCTTTCCTCCATCCCTCGGCTCAACGCTGCTTCTGCTCCCGCAAATGAAATTCCTTGCCGATCACCGCCGCCGCCGCTGCGGAGGCCAGCTGCTCCCGTTATGAAAGGGCCTACTAACCCTTAGAGGACTCCGTCATTAGACAGCCATTTGCGTAAGGTTTGTGAATGAACCTTTCCCTTAGGGAGAATTGAACTGCGGCTAATTATGTTTCACATCCGGTCAGTTTTACGTATAATAGAGAAAGAATTAAAAATTTTTAAAGAATGTTTTAGGAGTTATCGAACTAATATTTAGTAGCGTCGAACAAGTCACCATAATCTTATCCCGTTTCTGTGCACGAAAGTATGATTTCTGAGAAAACCTGATTGAAAGACAAGTCATCTTGGAAAACTTGCGATACATCGATTATTCTTGAACTCCTGTACGTCGGAAAACATGGATTCGATCCTACGCTTTGAAGGATGAGGTAAAAATTTTCTGAAGGGATTTTCCTTATCCTTTTAAAACGCCGGTTCATTTACCTATTTTTCTCACTCTGGCGAATGGGAAGAAGGTACGATGAAGGGAGGATTATCGATCTTCCATTGCACTGCTCCCTAAAATCCGTGAGACGAAAGTCGGAGGTTGCGAGGAATTGAAACAGTCAAAAAGGTGTCAATTTATGAAACAGACTGTCACAGCCACTTATTATTGCGTGCTACGTGATAACCCTCACCGAACACTTTTACCTGGAAGTAAAGTTGACACCAGGATCAAAACATACGGTATGAGTTTTGAAGTCACCCCAGTCCCCTTTCGAGTCGCATCGATTAAGAAGAATGTGGAGAAATGTTTCAAAACCAAGACCGAGAGTGGTGACTCGATATCGCACCTTATGCATACGAAGCAATGCACCCTACCCCCGGGGACTCAACAAATTTTTCAGAAACAGCACGTCACCCCCAAGAAACATTATTTAATCAATATCAATTTCAAGATAACGGCAAAAATCTTTCGTGAAAATAAAAATTCATTACTTTTCACACCTTTCTTAATAAGATTTACGCAATAATTGAAAAGAAATGTTGATGAAATTTTTCAAGGAAGAAAACGAACTTGAAGGTTAGAAGATGAATATCTTATACGTAAGTTTTCTTAGGAAAAACAAGCACGTTCTCAGATCGTGGAATCGGCGTTGGGTAGCATCTGTTCAGTGTTGTCCCAGCCGCCACACCAACTTCTTGTGGTTTTTCCCAGAATGCAACACCCTGTCATGCGATTCGCAGTACGGCAAACTGTAGCAGTTGCATATCAAAAATCCTCTCCGCGCCCACAACTATTTTCAGATACAGTACAAGATATTAAAATATACTTCAGGAGAGACTGCTAACGCATACAGTTTAATAAAAGCTGAGCTATTAATAAAAATAAAAATTGACTTTACAATCGGGAAACACCCAATCCAATGCTCGAGTAAAAATTTACTGAGTAGCTAATGATTCAAAGATATATAGGTCATAAATCGTTTTACATTTTCTAAATTCATTTTTAACTATATGAGCAGGTTAGAATAGAGGTTAAACGGGATATGTGGATTTTGTTGTTTGGTACCTTGAATTCACGCAAATACAAACCCATTGAGGACAATTATAGATGATGCACTAAATAATTTTGTCTATCCCATTACCAGATATCCGAATGTTTTTAAAGGGTTCCAGGAAGTTAAACTTCAATATCAATTATATTATGTTACAAATCATCTACTTACAAACACACTCGCTATATGACAAAAGCTCCTGTATTACTTAGAAGGTCCCTGCGCCGCGCTACCTATTAACCCACTCCACCCCACTGTATTCCAACGCTCGCTTGTAGCGGAAGGGACCTCGAGTCTCCTCGAGAGGACTCAACGCCATGCCCGGCGCGGTGGCGTCTCCTCGCAGCTGACCTGTCAAAGAGTTAAATTGCGCCCGGAAGCAAATTTTGCAAGCCGCGACGAGCGGCCGGAGCAGCTTCGTCCCCCACCCCACCTCTACAGCCGCTGCTTGTCTCGATTCCTCTCGCTACCCAACCCCACCACAACGCACGTCATTTCCGCCTGTATTTCGCACAGCCTCTGCCAACGCCACGCAACACGTTGTAGCGTTTCAATTAAACTCGTTGTCGCTGCGAACACCCGCTTCAGTTCGTGACCCACGACCCCAATCCTCTGCCCCCTCTCATAGCATTCATATGCTTCACTACTTCATGTATTCACACATTGTTTGCAGGTTGCCATTTGACGAATTTCGTAATTTCTATCATTCTACTACATATTTTAATTTCTTATTTGTATATTGAGATGTTGGAGCTATAAGGTTTGTATTTAACCTCAGGAAAGTCTTGGAATGGAGAGATATGAGGTAGTCTGGAGCGTTGAGTTACGAACAGACATTTGTCTAGAGTACCTGACTGAAAATTCCACGTATAAAGCTCAAGTAACTTGTTCATACGTAGACGACATAGGTGTCGCGAAACTAACGAAGTTCGAGACAACGTTATTCCTTTACTGTACGTACCACTTTATTTTTACGGGCTAATTGGGAAATGATAGAATTTGGATACTCTGAAATCCGCCTTCCCCAGAAAAGCAATAAAACAATGTGACGCTAACATTTCATTTTGTATTTCTAATAGTCACGTTTAATCCATAGCTGATTCACAAACTTTCTCATAGCTAAGTCACACACGAACTATTAAAAACATTTCTTATGCTGTAAAATACCAATTAAAAGAAATTAAATTTTGATAATAATTCTAATCTATACACGTCGAAGACCTGGATAAACGAGGTCGTCTAGTAACAGGAAAAGAGTGAAATTAATTCGTGACCCAGAGCGCAACTGGTGACAGTTCACCATTCATAAGCGAGAGCGCATACGCGTAGAGACATCTCGACAGATACCCCATAGCAGCATCTTCCGTTGTCACCATTATATCGTACAACGACCACCCCAGCCATTGTTCCTCTCCGTGGCAGTCCTCACCGTCACTTTTACTGTTTCTTCCGTCGTCCACGCCCCTGCCATCATCACCTCCGCCCTCGACATCGTGCCCCGAATGTGTTTTAAATTTAATTAACTGCGGCTCAGTCTGGAACGAAGCCGACACAGTGGTGGAGGAGGAGGTGAAGGATGGGGAAGGAAAATGGGGAAAGAGGAAGGTGAGTGAAAATGTGACAGCGATTGAGAAGGAAAGGGGTGAGACTTTTCGTAACTAAGGCGATATTGTTCAAACACAGGAAAAAACAAACAATTAATCGATGGATAATTTATAGCCAAAATGTAGTTAAAAGAAGTGGTAATGAAGGCTTGGTCAAGGGAAGGAAGGATGGTGATAAGTTTGCACCCGTATAGTGACAGCGATATAGAAGGAAGCAAGGGGGTATGGTGACTGCGTAAAAGGGGTGACGCAACCAACGTGGTAAAACAGGAAGAAAAGCGTGTTACACTTTGTGGGAGTGAAGAGTGATGCTGTTAGATGAACAAGCGAGGTGGGGTAAATCGAAGGTGACTACGATAACGGAAGCAAAGGGTAATAGCATTGACAAGTGAAGATAGTGTTGGATGTAGAGGGTCCGTTCCTTGTGACAAGGATAGCAGACAAGCGACGAGTAGGGAGTTCATGTGGCCGCTATTTCGCAAATTTGCACACGCGAGACCCAACCCATTCCACCTCGAACGTCGACCACCCTGCGCTTAATTAAGGGAAATGTACGAATTATCGCTTTACGGGACGTGAAATCAAATTAAGGGTGCGGTGCACTTGATAGCGATTGAAATATACGCGTATGTGCTGAATGCCACGGAAACTGGTGTTCCCCGGGTGGGTTGTTTGTGGCGGGCAGGAATTGCAGACAGAAAGTAGAAAGATGGAGAATGAATTAGGCAAATTTGTGTTCGGAACGTGCAGCGTTACCTGGCGAAAAGAACAAAGGTCTTTCATCAAAAGTGAGAAATGCTTGACAACCACAGGTTTCCTAGAATTACAACATAATTTTATTTGTTAACATAAGCCCGTATTCTAAAATTTATTTTGAAAGGTGTTCAGACTTGTCTCGAAAGGGTTATTGACGTCCTAATAATATTTTAAATAACGTCCAAATTTTAATTAAAGTTGTCATGAAATAATATATTAAC
>NNCF01126904.1:59482-82960 GCA_002313205.1 Laupala kohalensis
AAAAAAAAAAAGAATATTACGCGCATAGATGCTAGGTTGCAAACATTACCATCCTCACTGTCTGAGCAGCCACTGCCGCCGCTAGCGTTGTCTCGGCCGTCACGAGATTTACGACGGCGCTTATACAGATTTACTATTCCGTCAGCGAAAGTAGCGATAGCACTCAAATAAGATTGCATCCGACGACAAACAAATGAACGCTCGTCGAACACTTGAACAGCGGCATGCCGAGGAGCGACGAACAGTATCTTCTTTTTACGACAAAGTAAGAGCGGAAGCAGATCTAATAAATAAAAAAACAAAGGACGACAAAAAGAAAGAAAAAATGCAGTTTGAGAAAAGTCATTAAGATGTGTGGAAGATAGACGGAACAAACGTTAATACATTTTTAAAAGTAATTCTACTGATTGAAAATGTGCAGATATATAGAGAAATTAAAAATAACATAGTGGGTTATCAATTTATGATTTATAGCAGTGCTGTAACATAAAATTGTTATCGTTCAAGATTTTCAGTCATTATGAATTAGAATTTTTAGAATGTTAATTAATAAAACATGAGTGATTTAAATTCAAGAAGAATTCCCATCTGACAAAAATATTCACATCACTGACACATCAGCCACGATAACAGATTCTACTTAATGACACATTACGCTAATTTGTCTTACGATATTCCACTGCTTTGGCTGTCGATCGATCAAAATTTGTACTTTACATTATTTCAATATGCTGCTTAAAAACGAAGCAATCAAAGAAAGCTAAAAATACAGATAACCCAGAAGAATTAATCACATATATAAGAAATTATTACCTCTTCGAGTATCCGTTTGGGATAAATTGAGAAAGAATTAACAGTTCATCTTCTTCTGCATAGTGGTATATGAATAAATAAATAACGACCTTTTTAGCAGACAGTATATTATAGAACTCTGGTGGAAAAACATCATCACTGAATAAAATCTAAAGAACAATACAAACACTTAAAAACTTTTAAAATTCACGACATTTCGGTACCCATTGATACCACAATCAAGTGAGATAAAAATATTGCGAGTGAAAGCTCAAGTCAAGCCATCTTTGTATTTTATTCAGTGAAGATATTTTTCCCACTAGAGTTCTATAGTATACTGTCCGCAAGAAAGGTCGTTATTTCTTTATTCAATGAGAAATAATTTTTAAATAATAAATGAATAAGTAAGGAAATTTACAATACTCGAGCGTACACCAGATATCAGAGAGGTATGCGACATAAAATTTGACAATAAAGACATATCAACAGGCGGTAAACCCAAAATCAGAGGAGCAGAAGATGACGCGAGGAGAGAGGAAGATAAGAGGAGAAGAGGAGCTCATCATCGCATCGCAGGAAAGTTTAATTGCAGCACGGCTGGATAAACCTATTGCCCCGCGGGTTCCTCCGAGTAGCTTTAATTTCCGGTACGCAGCTACAAAGGGAGCGAAGGCGTCGACAACAGCAGAGACGTCGCATCGTGGCGGCGGTGACGACGACCTGCACAGGGAGGAGGCGGAGGAAGAGTCTTTGTCTGCGACGGAGGAGTCAGCGCAGGCGACAGAGATTTCATGGCGAATGGGTGGGAAAGTATGTGGCGAGAGGAGGCTGCAGACAAAACATGCAGAAAAAGGGGCAACTACAAAAATATCGAAAAAAAAAAAAAAGCATTGGAGGAATATGATGGAGACGAGAAGGGATCCGTGGAGTTCGAGATGGTTTCAAGTGATTTAATAGTACGATTAGTTGCAGCTCCTGATACGGAAGCGCGGAGAACCGATCCCGTATAGAAACAACACTCACACGAGCAGTTTTATACAGACAACCACAAGCAGACGATGATATTCGAAATCACTTTATTTATTTATCAAATAGGATTGGTATGGAATTTTTCTCGATTAAGTTGGTTAATCAGTAATTAATTATTATCTACCAAATTAAGTACTATATAATTATTACAATTTACTGGAACGGCAGCTGTAATGTTCCGTTAATTGTGTTAAAATTTCAGGCAATATTCTAAACGAATATGAAGAATTAGTAGTACATAAGTATCTACTTTTCATTAATTCGTATTTAAGTAAACATCCTTCTCGGTTCGAGATATTTTATAATGTTTCCTATGCATGAAATTTTAAACAATATTGTTCATCTACGAACGAACTTTCACTGCAATCCGCAAAGCCATTTCAATGTCCGCTCATTCACCGATACTCACTGTGAACGATGTCATGATGCCATCATCCCAGCGGCTGCGTCGTAGCCCTGATCCTGACGCGTCGCATTCTTCCCACACCTTCACAAGTGCACTCACTAACACTGCGATCGCGATTCCGCGCCCTAAGGTACGCGGTTCATGGCACTGATGTTGCTGTCACAGCGCAGCACACACACTGGCTCTCTCTCTCTCCGATTCCCTTTGCACACTGTACCTATTCCTCCCCCTCCCCCTCTCCCTCCCTCTCTCACTCTCATACGGCGGAGCATCACCTTTCCCTTCAATGCCCTCCGCTGATGAGTACGGAGAGGTTTGCATACACGTTAAGTCAGTTTCATACAAGTGCTCGGTACGAATGGAAACCAGTACTCGCATTGCGGCGGATGACGCCTCGCGGTGCAACGATGAGCAATGCACATGTGCAGTAGTTGCAAGGATTACTGTAGAAAGTAGGAAGATTTCGTTTACGTGAGCTTGCTTCCATTAAGTTTGCATCACTGTATCAAATATTTTGATTTTCAAGCATCGTACATTGATAATGCAGAACCACGCTACTTCGAGTCAATAAATTTCACAACGTTTTAACATAAGGCAAATTTAAAAATATCAATATTTTAGCCCATGTTCAAATAAAAATAATAATACAATTTATCGTAATAAATAGAAAACAAAAAGGTTTTTATTAATATTCAATAGCGAAACACTGAGGCTCCAGATTTGTAATCGAGAAATGGAATAAATCCATAAAAATAATATGATTCCTATAATACGTCTTAGCTACTCTTACTTCTACTCATTACTATCGACTACGCAAGAAAACACATTATTCTTCCACATTTCAGATTTAAATTCCATTGATGTTTGTTAAATGATCATGTTTGAATTTAAAAGTGAGATGGTCAAGGTAAAAATTATGCATTACTCCTATTTTCAAGTAACCTTAGAGGAATCTCTATCCCTACTCCTAAATTCATATACACAATGATGTGCGCTCAATACTTCAATAAAATTCATGTGCACTAATTGGGAATTAAGAAAAATGTCGAGTCCATCAGCAACTTTTTCTAGCATATAAAAATCCCTTTAGTTGAAATAAATACTTAAACAATGTCTAAGAAACTACATACGAATCAAAGAATAAATTGATTTTCAAACGTAGACTATTGAAAAGCTCTCAAGGAGAGAAACCCTAAAAAGTATCCCGTACATATTGCGCAAAATATCTGCTCCAAGATGTATCAATTACCCTACACACAGAAAACTCTATTAAGAAAAGTTTTTAAAGAAAAAATATTTGTTTCAATATTTGCTCTTCAATATGAAAATGGCTGTAAATGCAAGGAGGTTATTAGTAATGAATTGCATGAGTTTTTCCGGTAATGTAAAAAAATCGCATATTTACTATCGTTTCTACAACTACAATACAATAATGAAATGATATACATTCCCTGAGGAAGGAAATATATTTTCCGACACGTCAGTAAATACAGAGTTGTTTTTACCTTACCACAAAAACTCGTGTAATTGTTTAAGTTTGGAGCCAATCAGATTAATAATACTGTCCACGAGCTGTAAGTAATAGTAGTTCAGATAAAGCACGAAGGTCATCGGTTAAAAAATTGTTTCGCCCAACATAAAAACTTTCCTTACCGGAATACGAATTCTCCGGCGGCGTACGTACCACCATTCGCCATGGCAGCACCATTTGCGTAGGTGGAGGCCAACACTGCTGAGAATCCTCGGGCGGCGGGGAGCGGTGCCGAAGAGACACCGACCCGAGGCGCGCCCGCTGCTTAACTGCACGCTCCCCGTCACCGCTGCAACCCTTAGCGATGCCAGGGGGGACGGACGAGCGCACCACGCGGGATGAATTTTCAACCGTCACCAGTTCGCGAACCCGCGGACTCCGAGAAGCGACGCTTCTGCGGTTCTCTGCCTCTCTATCGCTGTTGCCGCCACTCTACTATAACCACAATTGCCCACATCGAGTTGTGTTCTGCCCTTACGTTTTCCATTAGGAAATTTCGATGTCAGATCTCTTGTTCGTAAGTGTAATAAACCATGAATTATTATACAAATAATTTGAGAATATATTTCCGTCAATAACTATTAAACGCATTAAAATCGCAAGGGCTAGAGCGATCTTAAAACAATTTTCATAGCTTTGTCTAATTTGTATTTGTAAGTAAAATAATGTCAATATCGTATAGCTTTAATACAGACTTCTTCGCAGTAAAGAGAATTTACCACAATAATCGGAAAGAAATAATGAGGTAACGGTACAGGTCTAATAATCTTATTTACTCAGATCTGTGATTTGCACTTGAGTGACCCGTTTAAAGAACGAATCTTTAATAATAAACTATTAATATACCAAAATAATCTGATTACGAGACAGTGAAATTCAGCGAGAATCCCCCGGAAATATTATGTGGCAACGGTGTGTTCTCTACCCCCCTGGCGTCCACGCCTTCACCATAAAGTGCATCAAACACATTACCACCTCTATAACCCCTCCACCACCACCTCTAGTCCAAAGAAGGGGGTAACCATTCTCTCTCGGGGTCCGCGCTTCGATTCCAAGGAGTCCCTCAGCTTGCAGCTCCCAAGAGACCGGTTTTACTTCCTTTGCTTGAAGACAGCGGGAGGTCCCTTGCTGAATGAGGTAATGTGTTTCTTGGCGGCCCATTAACCATGGGAGGGTCCCGAGTTCGAATACTGGCGTCGCGGAGTCTCACGTTCTGAGGTTGTTAACGCTTCAAGCTACAGCAGGCGTTGGAGAAGCTGAGCGGAGAGATGAATATGAGGCACAGGGAAGTGAGGGACGGGCGTCTCGTGGTTCCTCTGGTCTCGTCCCCCAAAACGAGATACAAAAAGGAGAAAATTAGAGGATGTCCGACTACTTTTCCACTTCACTAACTTCTAGTAAGTACGAACGTGAGATATTACTATCAGCCATTCAGTCTTAGAAATTACGTTCAATGAACGTGAGATTTTATGAAGCCATAGAAATGCTACGTATAACTCTAATTGCATCAATCCAATGCCCAATTCTTTAGAGATAAGGGAATACAATACGTATCTACAAGAAATTGATTTATTAAGTCTTTCAAAATTCCTTTGTTTTGAAAGATATGAACAGAGACACCTAAAAAATGCGTTTCATAGAACAACAAATGAGTACTGAGAACTAATCAACAGTGCTCATGGAGCATCAAGAATCTTCAGTGTTCGTGTCAGTCAATACTGTTCAACTCTATCACGCGTGCGCATCAGTCGAATAGAACACCTCGTAAATGTGGAGGTGAGCACCCGGAAGTACCAAGTTCTTTCGGGACTCTTGTTTTACTACAACCTCCAGAGCACAGTACTCGCGCGCGCCCACAGGGAAGATACACGACAGCATGAGGAGGACGTGGAACCAGGTTGCTGGCTTGTGGAAATGAAACGAGGCAGAAGACGACGAAGGAGCCAAGTCGTATCTCGGGAACTACCAATGTGTTCCACTTGTTCCTCCGAAGGAAACGCAAAACAGCAGACAAGACGCGCGCCCCCTTGTGAAGAGAATAGAGGCGAAGAAGTAAAAGGAAGGAAGGAAAAGAAGGGGGGAAGGTTAAAAAAGATGACGTCATCGTCGCATCTTGCTAGGTCGGGCGCTGGGGAAGCTCTGGAGCAACAAGTGGAACAGACTCGCGAATCGTTACATCGCACGTACTGTGTCGCCTCCGTCGCGTCGTCTGCCTGAAGTCACTACTTACGTTTACACCGTTGTTTGACGCAATTTCACTCACCTCCTTCGTCTTTTCACCCCACACTGGCATCTTTCCCGTCGTTGACGCTGATCGTCACACGAGTTCACGTCAGTCACCAAGCGTCATAGTTTCCATTTTATACGTGTACATTGCCCCAAGAATATTCACTTGCACCACCCTATCATAGGACGGAGCGTTACTAGAAATTAAATTACCAGCTCTTTCGCCTCAGCCTAATGGGTTCACACAGCTCCCATATAGCACGGATGGAGAAGAACGGAGGGGGAAGACAATGACAGGGTAGCAGCATGAGAAAGACAGCGAGACAGCTCGAAAAAGTTGGTTTGTGTCAACTCAGCAGTAGAAAAACACACACAAAGAGAATGAACTTTTTTCGACTGCGTATTTCGCACTACACTGTTACCTACGGACAATGGTCAGCGATTCGCACGAATTAAAAAAAATAAACCGAAATAAGAGTGGAGGATGATGAAATAAAAGTGTCTGGGAGGTGGGGGGACGATTTCGTAGCAGCTATCCGGCTGCTCTTACGCTCGACAGTCGACACGCCGTAGTATTCACGCTGAGATGAGGGAGCATAGGTGGCGCGAAAACAGCGTCCAGCCCCCACACAGAGGGGTCGGTTGGCACTCGAGAGACATCACGGCGTGCGCGCCGACCCCCATGCGTTTATACGCCGCATTCAGAATGGCTAGTTTATGGAATATGGGTCGTGGATGTCGGAGGATTAAAGGGGATTATATTAGCGGCGCGGAGAGCTAAAATTTATTTCAACACTTGCCATTCTCTGCGCCCCGCCCCATTCGCTTCTGCATCTCTTCTCCGCCGTCGCGTTCGAGAGCCCTTCGCCCTCATCCTCCTCGCTCGGGAGGAGTCCTCGCACAGTCCTTCTCCTCCCCTTTATCCCTTCTTCCCTGCCCCTCCGTCGACTGTGCTCTCTCCCCTAGAAGCGGCCTGGTTTTATATAAGCTGTAAATTTGGTGTATAATGATTGTGCCATGGCTGTTGGAATGCGCGCAGCATTTAATATCGCTGGTTCTATATTCCGCCCCGCTGCCGCCACCGCCCACCGCCGGCGCGCTGCCGGCACCCATGGCTCCACCGCACATGCACGCACCCTGGCATACAAATTCGACCCCGGCGCGGAGCGGCGGCTAAGGGGAGTGGGTGGGCGCTGGGGGTGGGGAACTGAGGGGATAGTTAGTGAGTGGCTCGCACCGCTCGTGGCGAGAGACGGTGGGAGGGAGGTGGTGCGAGGGTGGAGGAGCGGGAGGGAGCACTCATTGTCCTCGCCGTTTAATTAATGCACAACCCTCACCCTTCATCTGCTACGGCGGATAAACCATGGACGGCGGTGGTAGGGTCGACGACAGCATCGTAGCCTCGGAGCTCGGGCGCCGAAACGCGATCAGCAATGGGCACAGACACGAATAATAGTGGCAGGGACATGGTAGATGACGAGAGAACGGACAAAGGGCTAGGGGAAGAAGAATACTAGTTGAAGAGAAATACATACACAAGTAGGAAAACATAAGAGATAATCAAATTAAAATTATTTAGAGCAACGCTCAATTTTCTCCCTTACTTTCAGCTTTCAAGTTACTTTGAACTCATACAACTAATTTAAGTTACTTTGAACTCATTTTTCAATTCATCTATCTTTCCAAGAATTATCTTACCGTCTCAAATCGCATGAGTCATTAGAAGACTTTGTACTCTTAAGGTTTTACGTATTTTTGTTGGAATAAAATATACCGTTTACACGGTCCAAGAATAGATCTTCAACATTTTGTATAATAAACACTAATTAAATAAATTACGCACAGAGAAAACCCAACGGATGTACGGACCACAGGACAGGATGTGAGATCAAAATACAGAGAAAGGAAATGACTTCTCCAAACCTTTGGATATGACATATACTTACGGGTTGGGATGTCATACCCAAAGATTTGAGAAATCCTTTCTATCCCCTGAATTTGGGTCTCATATCCAAATCTGTTCTCTTAGCGCAGGAATGATAAGTATTTTTCAATAATTTATTCATTATTTGATTTACAAAAAAATTACACTGATGATTGATGGAAATAAGTATTCGTCATACGCCTTAGCAATCGTAAGTAATCCCAATACTTCGTGGGTTAAGCACGGTGAGTAAAGGGGTGCGTGCGCGCGGCGAGCAGAGAGGCAGTCGCGTACGCGTCCAACATCACGCGCGAGCGCCCGTGGGCGACCAAGCTGCTAATGCCAAGCGCTGCGGTCTCACCTCGTTTCCACCGCTCGCCCGCAATTATTTAATCCAAATCCATTAAAACAATGGCCCTCTTTGTTTCGTCCGCCTGCCCGTCCGTTCGTCTGCCCGCCCGCGGTGAACACGTGCGCGGTGGGAGAGGAGACTGGATGGGCTCAATCGTCACTAACACCGCGATGGAAAGAGGAGAAGAGAGTGGCCACTATCAAAAAACCTTCCACTGTCGATTGTTCGAGACACCTCATTACACTGCGGAGCCAATGAGGCAAGAGA
Organism: Laupala kohalensis; assembly: GCA_002313205.1. Lineage (NCBI taxonomy): Eukaryota > Metazoa > Arthropoda > Insecta > Orthoptera > Trigonidiidae > Laupala > Laupala kohalensis. The sequence continues at coordinate 68,010 of NNCF01126904.1, forward strand.
AGCGGGCAGTGGTGGTGGGAATGGAAGCGAGTGAAATGCACGTAGACACTCAATATGCTTTGGTAGCGGAAATGGTGTTACAGATTTCAAAGCGAAGATCATGAGCAAATGAACTAACTTGAAAAACGCACTAAAAAAGTGTAACAGTAAAATCGAAATGTACAAACAACTACATTTTAACAACTTAAATTTGACGAACTAAAAAAATAAAGAAAGTGAATGTATTTTTTCCCGTATTAAGAAGAATTAGAGTTAAAATTGTGAAGAATTTCTTTCTATCCTAAAAGATAAATTATAGGAGGAATATACGAAATCTTTTAATTAAAATCATAAGCAAAATACAATTAACGCTTACATTGAAAATATCGCGACCCTAAGAGCCGCTTCGAACAAGTTTAGAGAAAAAAACTAATTTTTTGTTTGATAGTTCTTCGTTTGAATAAACAATTAATGAAAAATACGTTAATAAGTGAGTTTATCCGAGAAACCATCCATTACTATCGTCTTGTTTTCCTATTACGTCCTGTAAACAATTTCTATGCATTTATTTTCATTATACTCGCCAACACAACTATAAATGGAACATTAACAGAACCAGTATTTTCAACCACATCTGAATCATTCCCAGGTACACATTCGCGATTCCAAGTAAAAGGAACTCCCCATGCGATTGCAGTTTTATGGCAAACATACATAAGCACATTAAACAAACTTACTCAGCCCATTACTCATAGCGCGCTTAGCACTTTACGCGCTGCCAATGTTCGATTGAGCCTCTCTAATTCTTACTAATTCTCGGTATTACACGAGCGAAATCACCTCAAAACAGGGAATACCACAACTACTCCCACGCACCGACACCCCCATTAACTGCGAAATGACAATTTGTGATCATGAGAAAAACCGTTTAGCTCGTTTCGTTCACACAGAGATGCAATCCTACAAATCGCAATTAATCCGGACAGAGACAGGAAACAGAGACCTATGGAGTCATTTTTGTTGATTCATATTTAATGAATGCAATACGAAAAAGATTTAGTAAATCAGCCAGGGATTTGAGAGTGTGAGAGGAAATATTTCAGATATTTTGGCAACATATATTTTTGGAATGAGATCAATTGCACACAAGTATAACGGACTTAATTATCAAAAGATTGAATTAGACCATTGAAATATTTAACTTCAATAATGAAATATAAAATAAAGGAAAATCACTACATAATTACCCAATACATTAAATTATTAGATTCATCATACATCGAAAAATTATCGTTAAGGAAAACGAAACACAATAAACCTTTCAATTAATTATATGATTGGTTTTCATTCCCACATAAACTAGCTACAAAGTCTGCGTATTCAATACAAAAAAAAAAAAAAAATTGAGCTCCAAAACGTGTAACACAAACACGTCAGAGGTTTGCCAATACACACAAAACGTAAGCTGTTTACGAGTGAAATAGGAGTAATGAGATTTGCGACCGCGACCGCGGAGGCGAGGATATAGCGCTTAATGTCAATTAGTGATGATTGATTTCACACCTACGTCAACACATGTTGAATTTTAAAGAAAACGCATTTTCAAATACGCCACGAAATTTCTGTTGGTTTGCACGAAGCATAATTAACAGCAGTGGATCTCTGTGAACACACACGAAGAAGGAAGAGCCATTAACTTTGTTTTAAGAAATCTTGGGAACAAATAAATAACATTGAAATATCTGATGTTCCGGATATAGAACTTCAAAATTTATACAACGCATCCCGAACTACTAATTGCTAATTGCAATTGCGAGTAATAATTGCATTTTTGTATATTCCTAGTTATTTTCTCGAGAAAGGAGCTAACAATTTTGATGAATTGTATTTTAGAAAGAAAAAGTTATCTAAAGTGGTCTCATTTAAGAATAGTATTGATCTCATTTTGTACATTTAAAAAGTACGTATGAACTTATTTGGCATAAAATGTTGTGCAGTACGAAACGTGCTTATCATGCAATCCCAGAATCCATGGTACGAATCTCACCAGGAGAATGTGTTCAATTCATTTATTTTTATCAACACGATAATGTGCCCGATACAGATTTTAACATTCATTACAAATAAAATCTAAGTGGTCATTGTGTGTTAACGTAGTACCAATATCCAAGCACAGTTTTATTTAAGTGATCATTACTTGCCGATAAAAAGTGTCTTCAATTTAGGAAGCAGTTTCTGTTGTTAAAGCACGATAATAATTTGAAGCACTGAGAAAATCTCATTGTTTGGAATAATTTTTATATTTGTCATCCAATTCATGGGTTAGAAATGATAGTAAAAATATGATCATGCGTCTCGTCTTCTCGCCATAAAATATTTTCTGTGCTAAACGAACACTACAAATTAACACCAATCATAGTCATTTGAACGATCCATTAAAACAGATGGCACAAAATCACAAAAATGTCTGAAGTAATGATCTCACAACTAGCTCACCGCACAAATCCCCAAAAATGCTTGCGCCATTCCGCTAGCCACCGGAGTCCCACGACTGCAATCCGACGTGCGATGAAATGCAATTACTTTCGCAGATCACAGACACACAGGGGAATTTTCGGATATCCAATTACCGTACTTTTCACAGTCTGCGTTATTCACCAGATAACGACGTTACATTGAGCCATTTTAATGTTCCCGGAAGGCGAAATGGGGTATTTATTAACGCGGGAAGGGGAAGAGAGCTTTTAATAATGACGTGAAATCGCCATGCGTCGCATCCGAAGCAGAAGGCGAAAGGGAGAGGGTGACGGATAACGGGGATGAGGATATGAATCAATCTTTTCATCGCTACAGAATAATCGGAAGATTGGGAATAGAATGGACGTCAACGAATGAGAAATATAATATATTCAAAGAAAACCATCTCTTCAAACATCCTTCATGGTAATTACAAGATGATTAGTGTTAAACTGCATTAGAATAAAAATTATAATATTTAAAAAAATCTTAACGCTGTTTAGTGCAGTGAGGTATTGGAATACCACATACATCAGCGCTGTCCAACTGAGCTGCCTGCAGCCCATTTTGTATACACTTTCAATCGATCAGACCGGTACGGAATTGATTTTGGCAAAATGTTGCCCTACGAATAAAACTAAAGGGTCATATTTATTTATTAGTAACGCGANACATCGGCAAATTTAAATTATTTCAAGTTAGAAAAATTAAATTGTAAATTTCTTTATATTTAGAAAGTATTTTTAATATTTAATATAATAAAATGTTTTCGTATTGTAGTTTACGACGGATAAATTCCGAACAAAATATTATATTTTCTCTCAACGGACATGCCACGTCAAATATTAATTCCAACATAAATTTATAACAGAAATCTCTGTTCCCCAACATCTAATGAAAAAATCGATGTTAAATGTTCTTTAACTTGGGGGCCGTAAAATAATTTTAGCGATCCGCATATTACCCGCGGATGCGGATGCGGTTGGACAGCGCTGCCCTACATTATACCTACAAGGAATGTGGGAGGAACGAAAAAATAACAGTACCTTTCCAAATTGTAGGTATTCACTCAAGAGAATACGTAATACAATTTAGATATAGCTCTGTCAAAACTTACTTACAGCCGGGTTATAAATCTCGTCTTACAGACCCAACACTATTTATTGAGGAAATATATAATAACCCTGACGATCATCTCATTTTTCGAAGAGGCAACAATAATACACGTTAAAAAATTATATGGTACAAAAATATTGTTTCTATAAAAATACTTTCAGCCTTTATGAAAATAACGTTTATGGATAAGTGAAAACTAAAATTTTAAAAAAAACGACACCATTTTATAGTAAGTACCTGCTCACAACACGAACGTTTGGAAAGATGTTATCATGATATGAGGATAAGTAACATAACTAAGATGAAATTTTACTAAGTTTCATCTAATTGAAAAATAACTTAAAAACGCGTAGTGTAAATATGGATTATCAATCGAAAGAAATGTCATTAATCTGATAACAATTTTTAATAATTAATGTATTAATTTTATTGATACTTTTAATGCTTTTCTCTCTCTCTCAACCCGTTTCTTCGAGCATTAAACCACACTTAACAGCCTCAGTTCTCAATCTCTATTTATCATTTGAGCGTCATAATGGCTAAGATGTCAGTATAAAATGAATCAAGCAAAATACATTACCACTCAGGAATACTATTGAAGTAAAATTGAGCGACATACCTAGAAAAAGAAAAAAAATCGATTAATCAAAGAATTTATAAATTAATTCATGCAAAAATAGACGTGCACAACAAAATATAGAAGGATGAGCCGGAAAAGAATTTTGCATTCCTAAAAAACAATTCATATCTAGTAAGGATATACTACTCGAGATATAAAAACTAATGATCCAGTAACGAGACGGTGTCAAAGTTGGTAAGATATGAAAATGTTACAAGGAGGCAATATTAAGAAACAAACTACCATCATGAGATGATTATATTATATCTCGCCGTTGACAAAATGCCCAGTGCAAATCGTTGGAGTAGATAAGTGACGGAGGATATAAGTAATATTGTATTCAAAACTATCGAACATGAATTTTGGCAGATATTTTTTTTTCTTTTCATATATGCTCTCAAAAAAAACACGTAAAAACTGTTCAAAAATAAATACAAGATGCAGGATATACGGCCGATTATTCCATCCCCTCTCCGTTAACCTGGAAAACTACCACCCTTCAAATACGCGATACCTCAGGGCACGTGTGCACCGTTGGCCAAGGATATGCGGCAGAAGCTAGGGTGACAAGGCAACTCACAGAACCGGAGAAGAATGCCGGAAGGAGTAAAATGAAGAGACGCTGAAAGGAGTAGAATTGGCAGTGAAGGAAGCACTAAAGTCGCTAAGCGGATGAGACCCAATGACACAATCCTCCGTTGCATTATTCAACGATAACTAATGGAACTATCAATCACACGGGAAGTTAAAATTAAGCACAATACGAAGCGCGCTGCGAATACTTCTTCGAGCAGATTCTTTAGATAACAGGGAAATAAAGTCTGAAGTTGCTTCACGTTTAGGTGTTATTTCCCGTCATGCTAGAAATAATATTATAAGATTATGTTTCGTCATTAAACTTGGTAATAAAATTAACATAAATAAATTTGATAATATATACAACAAGTTCGATAAGAGGAAAAGGTTTACCAGAAAAGTAACGTTTATGAAATAAATTAAAAAGAAACAGTTTCTCCGAATCGGATCACACAATTAGACGTTATATTCTATTGAAGGAGTCAGTATATTGACGTTATAAAGATGTTCTTAAATCACATTTTCTTCAATAATTATTTTTTTAACCGAAATCATCAACATAACGAGATATATTTTTTGAAATTAGTTCACCGTTATCCCAAAATAAGCCCTTTACCTTATGAGACAAATACATTTTTTACTGAATGTGGCGAATGTTATTATTAATTGCAAAGAAAATAGAGAATAATTTACTTCCAACCTAGTTTAAGTTCAAATAAAGGGTAAACTGGGAAAATTATAAACGAAACACAAGAAAGAAAATTAATTTGCACATTATTCCCAATTATATCACAAAGTTATGGGCATACGCACAGGAGATTCGTAGCACGTGCAATGGGTAAAAATATTCGGAAGATATATCACACGTGAATATATCCAAGCATCTACGAAGGTCTGCTACGGCGCGGCAATTAGTGGGTAACGTAATAATATGTAATGGAGCAACACACTTTATTTAATAGTACGCGTATACACTAAAGATCCGTAAGCATCGTTTGTCGAAATACGCGTGAAATAAGGTCTATTTCGTCCCTGCATCACGTTGAGAAGTTCACCGCCCCCTGTGAGCGTGGTCATCTCTGCTCGTTGACGCCGCGCCGCGCGCGTCGGCAGCATACACGCTCTCTTGTGCGTCCATCCCAATCGCCGCCTTTTATCTTTCCTCTCGGCTGGCCCCGGGGTCCCAATTAGCATGTCAGGCGCTGCGGCGCCGCCGCCGCCGCCAACAACAACCCCTCCCCACGTCAGTCGCCGCCTTCAGCACACACTTTGCACCTCGGTATTCAGACGCCGCCCCGCTCACATGGCGAAACCTTGCGGTATCACCAGCGACAATGATCCTTTTAAACAAGCACAACCGGAGGAACCCATTCACTATCCTCATTTTTCTAGGACTTGAAACTGAAATTTCAAAATAACATAGAACAGAGGTAGTTAATCTTTGGAACCGAAAACAATTAAATTCATCGTTTTCCATTCCACGGACCAATGCGTGATTAAAAAATACATAAATACGTTAGTCAAGTCATGATCATAGAAATGTCAATATTGGAATGCACACCAGTGGTAAGCGGAACATCTATTGGCGACCGCTGGCCAAGAAACTGAACAGATATTTTTGTGGGTGGATGAAGGGTGTGATGTATAATATAGTGTTCTGTAACAGCTAAAAATACTTCATTTAATTTGAAAATACAAAAAGTGTGTTAAACAGTTGGCAATTAAAATCATGATTCTAAATAATTATACATTCCAAGAACCAGACAAAACTGTTTTATTTTAATTTATCGAATCACTAAAGGAGCCGCAATCAGTATTTGTGGAATTGGTATCACGCACATATCGAGGGTCGATCCAGGTACATTGGAAAATGATATCAAATTGATTCTTTGAAAATTTATTTTTATAAACTAACATAACGCCATATTCAACCAAGTCATTACGGGGCTTTTAAGTTTTTTGCCTTATATCAACCTTTTTCTGTCAATTCTCGTCCCAAAACGGTTCGATCTTTCCACTCTGTAAATTGATCGCATACGCATTGTTCCTATTTGAGTATCATTATCTTGAAAAAATGCCTCATAATTTAATTCATTTTCCTCTTCTCAACAAATTTAAAATATGTTGAATACATTTGTTTCATTAGAAGATCATTCTAGTCGGTAGCGAAGTCCTCTAAAATATTGAAATAGTTATAAATATGCAAAACGTCTGCTGTAATACTGTTGTAAGTAGAACGACCTTCTATTGCAGACAATTTGTTATTCACTCTTCTCACATGTGCTTACCGATGACACTTGTTAATGATCTAAAATTCTACAAACTTTAACATAATACACAATATTTAAAACACGTACATAAAAACTCGACGTTTCCTCTCATGTGTGAGACTCATCAGGTGAAAGACAAAAACATACTGCTAAGACTGCAAGATAAGTCTCGTCCACACCAATGCTACTTCAATCACTCCCTGCACCTGGTTTGGATAACCCTTTATTAAAATCATCCAGTCATCCAGTTCCATCAGACAATGCCACCGACGCAAACGCACAACCAATCGCTGTTGCCATCGTCGCAAGCGAACCACGACGAGAAACCGCCCCGCCCGGGAAGTAACCGATGTGTGGCGAGACTAATCGAGGGGTGCTGAGTTGCTAAAGCTCACGAGGGTGACCACTGGAAAACGCATACACGCCGTCTTATCATTTGCGATCGACTGACAACGCTGCACTCAGTAATCGGGGAGGGGGCGAGAGAACGAACTGTGCATAAAATGAATTACAAAACATAAGTATAAAATACACAATAAACGAGTAAAAGAAGTATTTCATTCATTTTTCTTACCACAAATTTAACTGATTTATAAATTGAACTGAATGTAATTGTTTTAATCTACCAATCATACCCTGACTTGGAAGACGAATAAACAATAACACAAAATAAATATTATCACTCCAGGGTGAGTTTAATCATACCACACCATGTCAATGCATTTTAGATTAATTTATTGAATTTACAGAGTATGGTGTATAAAGAGAGAAAATAAGTAACAAATACACGTAAAAACATCCGAAAAGAATGAAGTCATTTTCAATGATTTAGCAGGACCAGAATGTAGTTCCACAAAACAAATGAAAAGCATTTTAACGTTACTTACCAACATAATAAATTAAGGAGTTAATGTGAATATTAAACATAAAACTGATCAGTCGAAATGTGTGCATTTTATAATTCTACGAGTTCCTGTAAATAATATTTTTAAATTAAACCAACGCGTCAATCAAGATCCCAAGCAACTACTGATGCGTTCTCCATTGACGGAAGTAATGCTAACAGTGGTAGCGAATGGAAATTGTTGTAGAACGTCACAGGTTAGGATGACGGTGCTCATAACTATGTGCAATACTCGGATGCCAACCACACGGCTAATTACTAGATTCATTATGTGTGAAATTACTATGCGTTCTAAGTGTTATGGGCTTTCTCAGAAGAGTGCGGCGAACTCAAAACACGTAATGTTGAGCCACAAGTTGGTAGTTATGTAAAACAAACGATTTACATTTTATAATGATCAACTCTGCCGCAGAGGAAAACGTAAATAAAGTATCTCAATTTATACAACCGCGCAACAAGGGGTATCGAAAACTGACAAAGGCTAAAAGAAAATAACACAAACCTTTAGAAAACTGCTAGAACCTAAGGGGTAGTACGTAATACTAGTTATTACATATAAATTAAGTAGAGTAATAACCCACAAATCAAACCTCACGTAAGTAATTTTATTTAATGTCCTATGGTAGGATTGATATGAGACCTGTTCTTCCACCTAACTGCGACTTCGGTAAGGATGGAGAGATGTTGGAATTACATTCAATAACTCAAAAATGACACAAAAAATTAATATACTGGCTGGGGTTGAATACGAATTGAATAAATATTACATCCATTTATATCGAACAATAGTACTGTCACCTCTGGTGGTATTGGAAAATTAAATCTTCACTTATATCATGATATGTATCAGCTCATCACGACTCTCACAAATTTAATTAGGAACACTCCACAAAATGTGTCGAATTCGAGATCTCCGGAGCAAAATACAATAAAATATCATCTCATCTACAAATACATCGCACTCGTCGTCACCAATGTCGTGCGCCAACAGCCTCTCCGTCGCACTGAGTTGGAGTGGTTAAATCATGGTACGTGAAGCCATCGAAATACCACTGTTCTCCAAATAAAACTGGAGGAAAGGGTGATTAGGCGCCGAGGCAATATTTCCTGAAGAGGGGAACCTGTCACACGTCCAGTGAGGCGTAGGAAAACCGACGCAGAAACAGGGACCACACGGAACCAAAAAAAAATGAAAACAACGCCGCGCGATGAGAAGCCAGTGGCAGGAAAACCGGAAGAGGGGGGAAGCGGGCGAGAAACAAGGGCCTGACGAAAAGGTGAAAGCTTCACTCCCTCTCTTGTTCCAAATACCGTCCCACCCCATCTCCCGAATCTCGTCGACGAGAATACCAAATCAACGGGCGGCCGCCTGCCCGCAACCTACAAGCCGGCTGCCGGGTGTCCGTCCGTCCACTCCACCAATCAGCGATCTATTATTCTTTGCAACTTGCGCCGCGCGCCGAGCATTGTCACGAACGCGATTCTTCATTAAAATTTCGCGCAAAGAGCTTTGGCGGTAGAAACAATCCGGACAGAAAACGCGGAACAAAAGCCCTCGTCCAGTTGTTTGGGGCAGGAGTGAATTCGTGCTATGCGAAGAGAAGGTCGCTTCAAGTGAGAGGATGGGCGGCGCGACCGGTCGGTCTGCATGGGACGGTCACTTGCCTGGCGAACAGCTATGCGCGACTTCACTGTACTATATCCACATACAACGCGAATGCGCAAAGTTAAAAAAAACGCGCAATTTACACAATTTCAGGAATGGCGTTCCTTCAAATACTGCAGCAGGATAGGTCCAACAGTTCACGGATGGGGGTGGGAACGAGGGACGCTACGTAAAAAATAAAAGAACAAACAAACAAAGAAGAGAAGAAAGAGCAGTACCAAAAACAACCCAACCCTCAAATAATTTTCTCACTTTTATGTCTGCCTGGAAGCGAAACAAAATAACTGTTCACTTTTATTTACGTTTAATTAGTCGGGCGCGTTTACGACACGGCGTAAACAAGCATTTAAACAATACCTGGTTAAACTGCTGGACTGTTCCATTAAGCGAGAGGCGTTTCGGAGAGTGGTCTGTGTCGCTAGCGGGAGTTTAAATTCGCAACTCATCTTTCTATCTCTTTTACTAATTTGAATAGAAAAAATATCTATAACAAGAGAAGTACACGCCTAAAAGGTTCATCCTGAGAATTTTTATTTTGATTCGGTAAAAATCTATTTAATGAGATTTTACAGTCAATAAATACGATTCATGGAATTATTTGTGTATTACTTGGAAATGCTTTAATTTAGGACAACCAAGTTCATTATTGCTCTTTTAAGAACATTTATATACCTTAATAAATATTTCGAATATTATTGGACTACTTCAGTTCCTGAGCTTAACGCTAAAGGTATTAGATATGCCATAAATTTTTCTGTACGTACGTTATACTTAATCACGTATTGAAACCAATTCCCTTCAGGAACTGAAGTAGCCCAATAATATTCGAAATATTTATTAAGGTATATAAAGGTTCTCAAAATAGCAATAACAATATTTACGAGTCATAAAAAGTTCTTGTCAAGGGGCTACATACCGTAATTAACGCAGATCATTACTAGTATATTTTATCATATCCATGTGGTTTCAATTAATATTTGCGTTGCCAAATAAGTACTTAAAACTAATTCCATAAAATAAAGAAATTCGACCTGTCACATCTTCCGTTTGCATAATTACAAAGAATATATATAATGCTACTTAGCTGCTCAAAAACTGCCATTGACTGCAAGAACATAATCTGCATTTGTTTTAGAGTAAAATTGTAAAAAGAGAAACAAAAGGGAGATCCAAGCATAAAATACTAATGAAGCACTTTATACGACACCAAAGAAGGATATGTTAATCAGAACAATTCGAACATCTGATTATAAGCAAGTTTGTGAACAAGTTTAATTATTCCTAATTAATTCCTCAGGGCAGTTAAAAAATGGTTTACATGGGTAGAAAAAGTTGAAGAGATTACAGGCAACAAGCATAATAGAAAAATTGTTTGTTCATTCCCTAATGATGAATGATTCGGTATTATGTTCATACTTTAATGTGTATAAATAATAATCAATAAAATATTACTCGTAAAACTAATTCCTTAAGATTAATGTACAATCAATCTATTATGTTGCAATGACATTGTTCTTGTATTTAATAAGTTACAAAAAGCAAGAAAAAATGGGTAAAATAATGTTCAAGTTTTTTTTTAAAGGGAGGAAATAGTGAGACTTTCTGTCTCATAATTAATTTAAGGCAAAATAGAGCAGACATTTTTAAAAATCTTCTAAGAATTGCAAATTAAATAACATTTCATTCTTTCAATACTCAACTCTTTAATTAAATTCAAGTTTGTTAAACATATCTGAAACATCGATCGATTGTGCATAAAAAAGTCGCGTATATGAAGCAACAATTTCAATCCGACAAGAACACTAACGAAACGTTTTTCGCTCCGCACCTACCCAAACATGAAGCGAGTCGAATCCAAAAAAGGGCAACGGACCCACTTTGGTGAGGTACACCAGCCTTACTAGGAACAAACCTCTCCTCGAATCCCGGAACGCGTTTTCCGACCAATTCAGGAGAGCTAATTCCTAATTAATTAGGAAGCGATTGAGTATCACCGTGATCTGGTTGCGGCAACGCAACGGCGCGACCGGTTCCTATCAGCAACGCAGTCGATTAACCATCACATCGCGGAGGTGCAATGGCTAAGAAAGCTAAGGAAGACGAAGAAGAGAACGGCCAGCGAAGGAGGAGAAGAAAGACGATGGAGGAATTGGTGAAAAAAATCAGCCACAGGGTACAGATAAAGAGATATAGAAAAAAGAAAATAACGAAGGTTACTGGCAGGTTGGTAAATACTGTCGAATGCGATTTCAAAGTACAGGATGATGTATGCTTATATGCAAAACTTATAATTTTAAATGGCAAATAGGAAATGGTTTTACCCAAGTAGATAAACCATGAACATGTTGCTGGGTATTCTAAAACAAACCTACGATAGCTTGGAGAAGAACAAACCTTCGATGAGATTGTGGAAATGGAAAGGATAAACCACGAGATCACCTTTAGGATTGCTCGTTTTTTCATGAGACAGGGTCGATTACTTTAAATAAGGAATAAAAATATGAATGATAGGAATCAGCTAAAACAAGAAAATCGCAGAAACTACAAACAAATACGATAACTTTGAGGGTTTGACGAATAAAATTGCAACAATACGAGATGCGAAATCTTTTGCAGGTAGAGCATCTCCAAGGCTGGGATGACTAATTTCGTCACCTAATAACACCAAAGAGAGAATGAGATAAAATATGGAAATACAAATCAGTGGTGATTGGTACATATCGAAGAAGAAAGAAAATACACGGGAGAATAAAGAGAACTATGACATCGAGAGGTACGTCTCGAATTGTACTGGATCTCCTGCGCTGTATTCCGAGTTACACCAGTACGAGTTACTCCTACGTTTCTCTCAATTCTTATTTCAAGCGTTGATTTACACGAATTGGAAATACACAAACAAGAAGAGATGGGAAATAAAACTTTGTTAGTTTTACCTATATCTAGAAACGAACTAAATGCGACTGCGGAACATATCTATTTGACCTATATTGCTATCCTAATACCTTAATATATTTATATGCAATCATTGAACAAAAAGTTCACCACTTTCAAGTACAAATACAATTTTAAAATTCTAGGTGATACGAGGTACATCAAACTTATGAACGGGACGTAACCTGAACTATGGATACACGGAAAATCGTTTCTATGGATTTATATTGATGCGGAAACTTCCCAATCTTTACACTTCAACATACTTAGATAATTTTTTGATAATTGACATGCTAACTTCAATAGAAAAAAGGTAACTCGGTTTAAATGAGATTTTAGAACAGCTGTTCCTCGTATCGCGAGAAATTAAGTTTTCGTCTCGTAACATGTCATACAATATAAATAATTATAATAATCTGAGAAAGGATTTAGTTTCTCCAAATCGTCATTCAATTTGAATTATCATTTCATGTACATATTGTAGTAAGAAATAATACTAACAAAAGGAAATTGTATAATGACCGCATTTTTAAACCTAAGAAAAGGATTTCACACATCGTTGGTGTCATCAGGATACCGTTATAAAAACATGCATTCATATTTACATGCCCAAAACTCCTACAACCCCGAGTCCGTTTATATAGCCTGGAGAGATGTAATAGTAAACTTGTTTTCTTTGTGACATACAGGCAGTATGATGTGTGCTACTGTTGCTTCGTCAGGGTTCAAAGTTGCCAATTCTTCTCTTCGCGCCACCCTACCACTTTACTGCTCCCGTTCACAGGAGTGAGCATGTGTTGGCGCGAAGGGAGAGTGTAAACTTGCGGTGGAGAAAAGAAACTCATTCGATGACTGATGTGATGCGCGCGGGCCGAACGGGGGAACCCCCAAGAACTCGTCGGTGGGTCGCCGAAGAAGAAGGCTCTCCTCGACCAGTACGAACATAAGGGACGTAGTAAGCGAGCGAAACGGGTCCAAGGGATGTCAAGGGCGGTGGCGGAGAAAGAGGACGACGACGCAGAGAAAGCGCTACCGATGAAAGGGACGAGGGAGAAGACAAGTGAACGATTTGAGGTTGTTGACCCAACTGGGTGGGCGCGCGCGCGCGGATACCAACCTTCACACCCAAGTGTTTGCAGTCTTGTATATATGTATCTACCACTCCACAACGAGTGCTCCTCACAGTATGCACATATGCAAAACTAGAAAGTTTTTAACTGTTTAACTAGTCGCTTCTTTACGTAGAAAGCTCGATAAATCATTATCTAAACTTGTTTATGAATATGGATGAATAGTGTGGAAATGGAATATATAGAAGAAAAGAAGCGTATTGACGGATCATTCTACTTCCCGATGGCATGGGTGTAGCACAAAAAAGTGCATTCAATAGAACTGAGGGTTCTTTTTACTATCGATTCTCATATTTATTTCTCCAGATCTTTTAAAAGAATCGCAGTTATCAGGTGTTCTATCGTGAGAAAATATCTAAATAAAAATACTATCAGGTAACATGATTCATAATGTGTAAATAATTACATTCGCGAGCTAATCCGGTTTAGCCCGCGAGTTTTGTTAAGAGTTAATTGATAACATATCGCTGGCGGTCAAAAGTCCAAGGAAGAACATTTTAGATATTTCCGGAGGGAGAGAAAACGTGAAATGAGTCAATTTATTTAATTCGGATAAACTCAAAAGTTTTCAAACTCGTGCAGTTGTATTATTCGGAAAATTACTTTTTAAATATTACTTTACGATTATGAGCTTTCTTAATATTCTTATTTATGAGCTTTCTTCTTATATGAAAATTAATTAATAACCAATCATTCTACTACACTTCATGATTCTGAAGCCATGAGCTATCAATCAAAGAAAGCAAGTTATTCAGATCACGGAAACTTTTATTGAGCTTTAAAGCACACTGTATTCCGCACAACAGACGGAATACTTCATTTACAAAACTAGAACAAACACTATTTTTAACAGGAATAGTAACCCATAAGACAAGAGTATAAACCGCACAGTCAATGATCGAACAGCTAGAACAGAAAAGGAAACTCAACAATATTAAAAACTCAACGAAGGAATCAAAAATCATAGGGAGGGATTAGAAAAGGTCTGGATCTTTTCTTGTTCTTATCATCCTATCATCAATTGAAGACGTACCCAAATCAATTAAAACATTGAAGAGCTAAGATTGAACAAGATTATTAATAAGTGCTCCAAAACAATGTAGTACTGAACAGAGACTAGGTTTGAACAGAAACTACGTTTGAACATTTTTAAACTTCGAAACGAAAGAATAGGGACAGATGCTTACAGTGGCGGCGATTGAGAAAAAAAAGTGGGTGAATTGGGGGGGGGGGGGGGAAAAAA
>NNCF01126904.1:83049-96041 GCA_002313205.1 Laupala kohalensis
AGAAGCACTGAAAATGTAGTGGAGTACCTACGCGGGACTATTGAGTAGACTCAAAAACATAAGGTGACAGAAAGAGAACACAGGATTTACGAGACGATAGTCATGTAACGTCTCTTATGATGTAATCATGATTACGTAAATCAGAAAATGGAAAAATAAAGACAACAAAATTTTTAAATTTAGATTTAATACGGTAAGATTTTTATACTTCACGGGAATTTGCATTGAGGTACTAGTTACCCGTTTACCAACTTATCTGCTTTAATAATAGTGCTCAAATTTTGAGTAGTACTAAAAACATAACTTTCAAAGGAATTGCTTGTTTAAAATAATAACCAAAAGTGCTAATTAGCCGAAGTCAAATACGTGTTTACTCAAAGGTGTTTCGTACCCTATTACTTTACGCAATACGTAAGGAAAAATAAATATTGTGTTAGATATAGAAACTAAATGTAGAAAATAAGCTTCTTATAGTCATTTATTTACTTACAGTTTTAAAACAAGGTTAAGTGCATTTGTTTTCGCCTGGCGTACACTTCCACACAGTCATCTAAGTTGAGGTCCATTTTATCAGCGGTCAACATTGACAAGTGCGATAGACGTTCTTGAAGCATTGTATTCCTAATTTTTCACTCTTTTCAAGACACTGATCGCTCTGCCGATGCAGTGGATTCAGGGACAGTTAAAAATAATCTCAAAAGCTGGAAAAGTTTTGGAAATACATTCTGGTTGAGAATGTTTTCAGACTTAAATTGTAGCACTAACTTTGAAATAAGTATACGATCCGTTTCTTTAGGATCTTTTCGAGAGAACACATCAATTTCTGAAGATCAAGTTTCACTGTCAATACCAAATGCTTCACTCACAGCTGAACAAGCTTCTTTGATAACTGCCATACAGAAACATTACTGACCGCTTCAATGAAAAATAACGTGACCAGTAAAATCAAATGTTTTTTTTTTCAAAACGCGACTTTATGTCCTCAGAGAGTGTGTCTAGTAGAGGGTAGTAAAATGTTCTTCACCAAAATTCTTGAGGAGAATCATAATTGGGGTGATCATCTCCTCCGCCAATATTCTGTGTAACTTTCCGCTTGCGTGGAACAGTAAGCCCCTCGAAACTGTGTGTTTCACAAAAGGTAAGTGCTTCAGACTAAAGTTTCTTGAATTCACATTCATTTCTATAATCAGCTAAATACCTTATTGTTCTATTCGCAATATCAACTACTTCATGAACTGAAACATCATGACATTGTATGTATTTTGAAAGAATGTTCGTCTTTTCAAACACACGTATCATGACATTTAATGCGAAAACGAACTCAAACTTACTGATACACATCATAAACCGTCAGCTTCACCACCAGTTTTTGGGTTCGTAATTTATTCCGAAGCAAGTACTATGTCTACTAGGTGCTGTTGAACGGCACGCAATCTATCGCACCTGATGCTAAATCTTGTTTCGGTCAGTGCTTTGAGAGACAAATAATTACCTTCCGCACTGGCTGCAATAGCTAAATTCTTCACATTTGTAAACCCTGCATGTCGTTTGGGAGAAGCTTCCATGAAACAGTACAATTGTTGTGTTGTACTGAAAACATTGCGTACAGAAACAATGCTCTTAGAGGCATCTGCAAGTGCAAGATTTAGAGAATGCATGTAGCGATGTAAATACATTGTGGGGATTGCTTCTTTTCATTCTCGCTACCACTCCGTAAATACTGCTCATATTACCTGCTGTCGTAACATTGAACAATTATATTTCGATGCCATACGTTTCTCCATTTGCGAAAAATTTGGTAACTTGTAAACCATCATAAGTTTCACCATCAATCAAATGTGTTTTGAAAAACCCAGTTCCTCAGTGACATATCTTATTACAAGAGTTAACTGCCCATGATGTGAAACGTCAGGCGTTTCATCGACAATTGTGGACAAATACTTAATTTTCTTAGCACATTCAACTATACTGTCTCACGTTTGATTTGCCAAAATTTCCAGAATTTCATTTTGTACATCGTGATGAACATGATTTAAAAATCTTTTCCCTCCTAAAAACATTTTTTTTTTCAATAACACATAATCAGTTCATCTCAGCTTTAATAATTCCACATAATTACCTCTGTTTTTACCATAACTCTCCCTTTCTCTGTGTCCTCTTAGTGTTAAACCTTGCCTTGCACTGAGGAAAAGCGAAGCCTGAAAGAGAATTTTCAAATTATCGCGATTTTTATTGACTTCTTCGTGATGTTGGGTAGATATCTTACTCACAACACTTTCCTTGGCTTTTAGTCCCCCCGAGCCAACGTTACAAAGCATTAAGGTGAGATGAAGATCTTTCATGTTCTTTAAAATGATGGACGGCTTTTTACCAGTTTTTGAACCCCTTTGAAATAAATGTCCCATCATAGCAACCTGTGGTTCCAAATAATCGTCAAGGGAAACAAAATGCTTTGTCTCCAGCAACACTATATTCTAGCCACTTATATTCTGCGAACCACGAACTTTCTTCCTTTAGTTTCTGGATATTCGTTGAGCGTAGGTTGAAATGGACCATCATGGAAAAATTCTAATGCTGCTTGCTTACCATGAAGTGGATCTCTATGCTGAAGCTGACTGTGAATATTAGTCACGCTGGACACGCAGGTAGTTGAAACTTCTGTTTCAGTATTTAATGAAACAGACTCTACAGAACTAAACGTGGAAACAGTATCTACAACGGCGGCGGTGTAGCATTGTTCAGTATCACTTGTTGCTACCATCTTCTGTTTCTTTGCGAAAAAGTCAAACAAGGTTTTTTCAGTTGAACGCTTCATTTAAGCCTCGAATCAATATTGCACGCGGGAAAGTATAACACCGGGACACTAGCTAGAACTATGCACTGTAACGTACGGATACACGCGACAAACTGGCGAATAACTGACGTGTGTCCTGTCTCGGGTTAGTGTGATAGTGCGTAAGGCAATAATGATACGTTTTTAAAACAGCTTCAATTTCTCCCCAGACCACCTTCTCTCCCTCAAGATCACGCGCAAAGCGAGAAGTCGGCTTAGATAATTTTCTAAGGACACTTATCAATTTTTCATAGCGACGCTGGATGTACATCAACAATCGAACTTCCTCCACTGCATTTCTTACATACCCCATTTTCCGTTATAAACAACTTTAAACTAACCATTAATCTGATATTATTATGCGGCAACTCATTGTTATCGCATATCGCACGAAAACAAAATTTGACTTAGAGGGTAGATAGACTTTGAGAGGACAATTTGATGCTACCTCGGTGTAAATAGAAGGAAAGACAATTAGGTGTCACCAAATTAAGACTAGTATAGATGTTTCTTTTTATAATTCCATGTCTTAGAGGGTTCAAATGAAATGTTTATTTTTTTCTTACAAAAAGTGTTCCCCCACGCCCCCTCTAATTGCCGCCACTGAATACTTAACTGCTTTAGGTTCGTCCTGTCGTTAAGTATACAAAACCGTCAGCAGTAAAGCCCCGTGTTACAGGCTAAAATCCTGTCCCACACAAAAGTGAAAATNGATTCCATGAATAAAGGGTACTTTAAATTTCGGGATGTAAACTTATCATTAGGGGGAAAAAGCTTGAATACGATTGGACAAGATGAAGACACGTAGTTAACTCGAACAGATATTCATTCAAACATCTACAATATAATACAAGTTCTTACTGTGTCAGAGAAACGTTTTGAAATATTTTCTATTCACATCGTCCTAACTTCCTACACTGTTTCAATCCACTTTCTCAAAAATGATAAATTATAGTACACTTCGTTTTCTCGAACACATCAAAACTATCACTCAGCTGAGCAAAAATTAAGGAAAGGTTTTTTGATACACATACGCGGAGTAAGGAAGTAACTATAGAATGGTTAATGTAATAATACACGGTGCAATTGATTCTCTCGCATAAATTACAGTAATTCAACTATTGGTATTACCGAGGGAAGACGAGATCTACCTGGGAAAGGTTCAAAATAAACATAATTTCATTGCGTAAAGAGCATCCCTGCCTTCTGCCTGTCGAGACACTTTTCTGAATTGGGTCACATTATAATATACCCATAATGTAAGTAACCTTTGTAGAAAGCACTGCCGACAACACATTTTTTTTCCTAGTTGTCCAACTCTCTAACAGAACACACTCTCATGGGCGAACATTTCCTCGAATTATAAAAAGGAGTGTTGATAGTCACGCTAAACATATTTATTGCGAAAATAACATAAGAGAAATAAAAGCGTGTTGAGTAAAAGAAACTAAATACCACTTCTGTTTCAAACACTTATCTTCGAGACGGGAAACAAAGAATAGGAGACAACGCCCAGTTCATTTTAATATTAATTGCTTCAAGAAAGACGTATGTTTAAATGCGTAATACAAAACGAAATAGCTTATCGAATCAAATGTGAACATACAACATTCTGAGAAACAGTTTCGTAACAGGGTTTTTATATTGCAAAAGAGTATGAAGTTGCGATCATAATTCATTCAACACAATCAAATACAATACGAGATGAACTGAAGAAAGTAGTTAGTTTAAATTTTCTTCACAGAAACTAATTATTCAAGAGCAAACTCCAATATTTTTCGATACTCTTTACGGTTGATTTTTAAAGCAATATTTTTTTGAGACCTCATAATATGCGAATAACGTATAGCTCACCAATAAATAAATAAGTCCAAAACGTTCTAAAGTAGATTACAAAAATCCTCTTTTTTACTTTTCATTACCACCAACTTATTAAATTAAATCATCTAAACAAAAACTTGCTAATTTTTTAATTATAAATTTATGATGTAGCGTAGTTGTCACAAGGCAAAAACACTTCATTGGAGAAAGTGAAGCGTTTCCTGAGCTAAGTTGGTTGCTCAATATAAGAATAATTCACATATCTTTTCAACGAAGATCAGATTAAGAACAAGGAAACTGACAGAGAAAGCACGTCCTGTGTGATACTTTCGCTTGCGGACCTCCCGCCACGCATATGGCGAAACGCACCAATTGAACATGTCTACTGCTGACTGATCTCTTTGCATCTGGGCTCTGGGGAATCACTGAATCCACATCATATAGCCATTTAAATGGGATACAATGCATTGAAACAGCGGAATGATATTGCAAAAATGAGGAAGAAACACTGAACATTTTTTATGGGAATGGGTGGCGTATGTACATATATCATGTGAAGAAAGATGGATTATTTGATTTTCAAAACAAAGAAAAATTAATAGAAAAAATTAAATGTGATAAATTTTGAGAATATGTAATAATGATTGGAATGTTGCGGGATATACTGGAGAGTGAATATATAAAATTTTGTGACAGGACAAACATGACAAGAAAAGGAACAATAAGAATACTAAATATGCGTCTGCTTTCATGGGACAGGAGTGGAAACGAGTGAGAAACATTCTTCTAAATGACGCAAGAGAGAATTAACAGAAATTAAAAAAAAAAAAAATTAAACATTTTCCAAAGATATTACAAGTTTGTCACTGAGACGACAGAATAAATGAAAAAATTACTTCTTAGCGCATACTAGAAATTAGATTTTAATTTATGAAATAAATAATCGAAAAAAAATTAATTGTATCCACATTATAATAGTGGACGTTGAGTCTTGGCATTCCGGGAATCGCCGCGTCGGGATGCTGAAAACCGACATTTCGGCTAACTTACAGTGGCTTTCTTCGGGGTAGTAAATCACTACTCATTACTACCCCGAAGAAGGCCAAAGCAAGATGGCCGGAACGTCGGTTTTGAGCACCTCGACGTGGCTATTCCCGGGAAGCGAAGACTCAGCTGACTCCGGTCGCGGAAACCTACGCTCTCAATAGTGGACGTACGCTCTCAATAGTGGTGTAGTGCTTTTGAATGTAGAAGTGATAATTCCAAAACGTATTCTTATAATTTATTTCTTATAGAGTTAAATTTGACGCATTGACAAAATCAAAACACTCGTACATTATATTAACTTTCAAAAAAGGTTTTATATAATACACGTTATACAACATTCAAAAGAATCAGATATTACAATGTTCAATACCTGGGATAAGCAAATAACTCCTTTGTTGCAAATCGAGAATTGCGTAGTATTTCACCAAACTATTAATTTCTACATCCTTATTTTTTAACGTAATACATTTATTAAAGACAGTTCCTCAATAATAAGGGAGAAGTAAAAATTATCACTTTTTGACATCCAATCCTGTTGAGTGCTGATGGAGTTATGACGCGTTGAATGCTTCATCTTCTATTCACTAGAAGTAAGACTTTTCGAAACCAATGACTCAGCATGACTGTCCTACCGATAATTAAGGTCGTTCATATTCCTTCAGATATCTCCCAGTCACTATAACGTCATCCACATCAACTATGTTCAATTTAGAAAATTGATTCAGAATTTCATTCCATGAACAAAGCTTTCAAAACATCAAAACGAAAAGAAAAAGAAAATTAAGTTATAAAGCAAGTTAAGTGAAATTCATTGGTAGTTTACGACTTAAAATACGATCTAAATATTCAGAAAAATCCTTTTTGGTCACGAGAAAAAAAGATCTACAAGAATTAGTACTCTTACATATTTCGCTCCAGAATCATAATCATCGTTCCTTTTTATTGATTTCTTCTCATATGTTGTCAGAAATAGTTAATAATTATTTTCCATCTGAACCCGACATCATTCGGTAATATTCGTACGTGAAATGATTAGGAATTGAAATAAACTTCAAGATATGAATGATACGACAAATTAATCAGTGTTCTAGTATTTTTCTCACAAAATAATATACAAACACTTTTCAATAATAAAGCTTCAATGGAACATTTCAACATAGTCGAGAAGGTAATTTCTTTTATACAACTAAGTAAACTGATGTCACTGACGTCTTAAATTTCTGTGAGATACCCCATCCCGGTATCCTTCCACTATATCGCGGTTCCAATTTAGAACATCTTGTATCTCCTCATGCCCTTTAATACACATACAAATTGAACGGATACAATTTAATGAAGCTATAAAAAACAAATATGACAAACGACATATTATAGTCAATTTAACTCAAAAGATAGTTCGTTTCTTGAAGAGAGTTCTCAACAATTTATTGAAGGAACTCATTCTACATGTCACTTTATAAATCTATTTCATTTCCCAAGTGGCATTAGCAATAAACAAGTGCGTGAATATATGGATATGCTCATAGAGACCGCTGCCGTCGATCCATAGAATCGAAGAATGAATGGTAATCGTTTTCTATCATATTGATCAATAATCAAAAATTGGTGAACACTGGGAACTCCATTCCATGTCCAATGTGAGTGGTTAATGCGAGTGATGACTGATAAACGATGCAAAGACACAAGCGACTCCTGTCTCACGGCGGCGCTCGCACAGTGGCGCGGCGCACGGCAGTCTCCGCAGAAGCGAGGGACAGCGCGACGGTGGCGGCGTAACGAGGCGACGCGGCGGCGAACCCGTGTTCCGCGAGATCCGCGCCTGGCTGAGACGACGCGGGAACACACCTCCCCCACCCCTCTTCCTCTTCTTTCAACGAGGCACAGCGAGACGACTCGGCGGCACGGTGGCGTCAAAGGGAACCGGTTTCCTTCGGCGCTTGCTCCGAGCTCTGCCGCCGCCACTGTACACTCCATTGCCACGATTATTGGCCTCCGAGATTTGTTGAAAGTGGTAATTCTTTCATTATTACATACGGGTAAGCCAACATTTATTTGTCGCTCTCCTAAGCACTTAGTTCATATCCTACACTTGAACTTAACTTCCTGCACCTGCGGCAGGAATCGAACACGCGACCCGCTCGCTGGTATTGCCCCACAATGACGAGATCTAGCATCAAATTAGCATGAATGATATATGCATCCATCACAATTACATACTCCTTTACTATTACATATCCGTTACTAAACACACATTTATTTGGTGCTCTCATAAGCATTTAGCTCCTATTTTACACTTGAGCTAATTTTCTGCGCCTACGGTAGGATTCGTACTCGCGACCCCTAGGCTATTAATGCCTCACAGTGACGAGGTCTAACCCCGGATCACATGGATGATAAATTTTTCGAACTGTGTACACCGAGGAATATAGGCGTTGGTGTTACAAGTCTCGTATTCTGTTCCTGTTGTCATTGCTTTCGGGTACACGCCAACATGTGGTCCCTACCATTTCGTCGTCGTTGTCCAAGCAATATCTGGAGGATGGATGTCTCCCGAGAGTTACCTCGACGTTATTATCGATAATTAATTATTACCACATACGTAGTTCCACAATGTCTCATCGTTCTCTTCGTCAAAACAGTTCATCGCTGTCCAGTTCTTTTTACTTTCTTCTCGGTGAATTTTTGTGTTTAAAATTATGAACTCTATCACTGAACTATTTTCGTTTCATTTTATATTTATAATATTTATTTACCTATCCCATCATACTTTTCTGTTTTATTCATTATTTTCTGTTGGTACGTATAACGGTACTCCATTTATGACAAGTTACTAGGATACTACACAACTTACGTATTACCTGACGAAAGTTAAAATTCTGACAGAAACGGTGTGAATGAAGAGTAGTTATTTACCTAGAAAAAGTCGTGCAAATTTATAATTTAATAATTACTTTAAAATTCCATGAATGCAAAGACACGATTTGTATTATAATAACAAACCTCCAAGCGATTTCACAATCATAAACCGTTAAGAGATGTAAAGCATTCGTGTGTCGCATATAATGAAAGAACGTTCCTGTAAAAACCTTTTCCCTTACTTAAATGACCCTTTAATTCCTAGAACTGAAGTATCAAAGCGTCGCGGTTTCTTCCTAAGCATCCCGAGAAAGATCACATGCTCCAATAACAGTGATACGTAACCGATATTCCCCTACGAATATCATATCCAACATGAAGAGCTTACTTCATATTGGAAACAGATTAGCGAAACTGATACAGAGATGGTACATTCAATTGTTTTCTGGGTAAAAGGAGATCGTCAAATGTTTGAGGTTGAAACGAAAAGTTCTGTCGGCGAGACTTAATTTCCCAGAATACAGTCAGTCGACGCATTGAACACTATAAAGTGAAGACTTTCATCTAACTAAATGACTTCTCAATGGAATATATCAATGACACCCACATACAAGCATAATTTAATCGTCAGGAAAACCAAGTAATAGTTTAAATACCGAATAAAACCCCCAACCTGACCCCGGTATTTCTACTCTTCTCCTTCGGGTAGAGGCAGGAAGGTTCTCTAGGTCTATTGTAATATTGAATCTGGAATTAAGAGTTATTCTAATAGATACGATATACAAACAATATATTCTAAGTAATCTTCAGTTTGGTAATAATATGTATTTGTGAAATAACTTTTTATGTTTTATGAAATACAATATTGTTAGTATTTTGTTGATATTATTATACGTAGCTACAAAAAATATTATTTTCTTAAGAGTGTGTTGAAATGCTAAATCAGCCTCTACCTTATGGCCCTTGATCGGAATTGAAGGGATAGTCCTTTATTTTCTTCCGGATAGTAAATTATTTTATTGCCCTCCAAGGGGACATATGCAGTTTGTAATTACTTTTTTGACCACTAAGTAATTTACTTCTTTATTTAATAAAATATTATCAAAGAACCCCTATTTTCGTGTTAAAACTGCACAGGTTTCATAGTAAACGAGCGTGTTTTGACGGGATTTATCGCGATGTTCTTTCATATTCAAATCGTAATTCAAAGCGATACTACAGACGGACAGACAAGAGGTATTCGAGAAACCACTTACTTGTTATCAGAGGCCCTCAAAATGATATTTCTGTCAAAATTAAGTAATCGAAAAGTTTATCGGCTACAGTACTTTCATGGACATTCTGTCATTTCTTTTCAGGAGACATTTATATTGATTTGTTTCTCTCACGGGTAACTTTATGTTGTATGCTCAAGGGTTTCACCCAAAGATTTATTTATTCTTGCTCCTAGAGGTGAAACAGAAAATGTTGTGCACAATCAATTTATGCATTAAATTAGTATTTTTATGAATTTGTAAAATTAGGATGCTATAGGTGTGTTTTTGAAAAATTAGTTAATAAAATGATTTTTATTACACATCATAGATGTGTTTTCCTGAATAAAAAGAGTATTGGTATAAGAAATAATTCGGGAAACGCAGTGTAATTAGCTAGGACATAAATTTCATATTTATTGGTGCTGGTATGAGTTATTCTAGAATATCTCTCAGTTGGTCATCATCAGTGAAAATAAGAGATTGAATATACACACCATTACTATCAAACCACCAATATTAATGGATAACATTCTCACTGGATATCAACAGCAATGTGAGAAAGAATACAGTTTATTACAAAAATCACGTTAGCTAAGTCGCGGATACTCAGCTACTCTCGAAATAAATTTCAAGCTCTAATATGATCAACAATAATAATTCTTAGGCCCAATTTCACCAAATGTAGACTAATCGCGATTTCCGTAAACTCGATTCGGAAAATGAAATCGTGATTACGGTTTGTGCATTTCACCAAGCAAATCTAATCGTCGATTATGTTGATCGATGTTTTTGACGAATTCTCTAGGTTGGTAGTAATTTTACAGTGCATTGTGGGTAATTTGAAGACGAAGCGAGAAAGAAGCGTCATGCGCCCCTTTAAATGCGTTTGTGGCTTCTTGTTGTTCTTGTTCGTACTTGCGTTTCTGGTGGTGTTTCTTTGTGAGGTAGTTGGTGTTTGATTTTGTGGAGAATGTTAGGTTAGTTTCAGGGTGGATTCAATTTTCATTTTATTTTAGCTTTTTCATTTTATTAATTTCAGGGTTGGGTTGAAGTTTTATTATATTCTAGGTTAGTTATTTTCATTCTTACATTATATTTTTTCAGGTTGGTGGTTTCAGGGTTGTATTTGGTTATTTTATATTATTTGTGGTATTTACTGTTTTTTAGTAGTTTTTCATTTGTTCTCTAGTTTTTCTGGGTGTATTATTTTAAAATTTGGGTGGTATAGTGTTATTTTTTTGTTGCTTCATATATTGTAAAAGTAGACTGTTTTTCTGTAGTGTGTCTTTGAGTGTTTGTTGGAAGAGTATTAGTTTGTGTGTTTCGTTGATAGTGTGTTTGTGTATTACCTTGTAATATGTCTGAATGTGTGATAAATGAGAAGCGCAAGCGCAGTCCAAATTTCACGGTGAAAGAGAAGGAAGCACTCCTTCTCATCCTGGAGAGAAAGGACGTTTTTTCCATAGTGGAAAACACTAGAAAATGGCCATGTGGGGCAATATTTCAAAAGAAATCTGCGCAGTGTCTGGGAGCTTCAGAACTGCGGAAAATCTGAAAGGTGCGTGGGAAAATTTGAAAAAAAATGCACGTAAACATGCAGCAAGAGAACGTCAACAACAATTTATTACAGGTAAGTTTCATTTTTTGTTTTTTCTAGTGTTGTTTATTTTTGAGTTTATTCATCAACTTTATATTTCTTTTAGGAGAAGGACCCTCAATGATACGTTCATATGATCCCATTTTGGAGAGGGTGAAGGTGTTGTTGGGAAGTGGTGCAGTAGGATACTGCAATGTTTTTGATGCAGATGGTTACGACCCAAGGTCAGATATGACGTATATAATTATGTAGTAATTTGTTAGATATAATTATTGGAAAGCAGAAACTAAATGTCATATTTGTTTTTCCTTAGATCGTGAGGAAGCAGGACCGTCATCCAGACCGGATGTCGTGTCCACTTTTGAAGTCCCAGTCTCTCAGGTACAGTGAGATTATTTATGCATGAAAAAAAGTGATTTGAGAACAATATTTACAGTTGTTAACACTTTATTGCCACAAGAATGAATAATGCAGGAAAATAATGCAAGAATTTATGCATGACAAAAGAAAATTTGAGTACAATATTTAGTTACTTTATTCTTCTGGCAGAAAAGTTCATTGCAACTTCACTGATAACTTTATTTTGTGATATATTCAGTGGCCTATCTATAATTNATGACCTACTTCGTAAAAGTGTTACCACATTATTAATTGTTATTAATAACACTAGATTAATAATATCATATTAATAACTTTAATAAATAACTTCTTTTCTATTCCAGATTTAATGAGTTCACATACTTTATTAAGATATAATAATTATAAAAAACTTATGCTGTAGAACCATTTTAAAATAAAAATACTCCCCGTTTACCCCCCCCCCTTTGATTATGGTCTAGATCTGCCACCGGATATATTTATACTGAAGTGTTGTAAAATAATGAATCCCGATTAAGCACAGATTCTATACAAATGAACTAACTTAATTTCAGTGACGGCAATTTGTCTTTACTTGTTTTGCTAACCAACTCTCATCACTAGTTGAGCTCATAGTTTACATACTAACTTCTATCCTTTTTAAATGTTATTAAAATATTCTCATTCTTGTTTTAGTATGAAATACTACTGGAAGAAGAAGTAGTCCCAGAACCCAACGAGGCAATTGAAACCCCTCTGCCGGAGGTTCCTGCTCCTCGGACAACCGGCCACCAAAATATGGAGGGACGTAGGAATTGGAAGTGGGGGCAGAGTAGACGACGGCCTACTCTGTCCAAGGAGAACAACAAGTTGGAAGCGGCAAAAATAGAGGCACTGGAAGCCTCTAAGGAACTGGCACAGTTGCAGTGTCAGATTTTGAAACAACAAAATGAGTGCTTCCAAAAAATGAGTGAAACAATGGACGAAATTTTAAAAGTGACGTTGGAAAGGGAAAAGGAGCTGTTAAAGCAGGAGAAACTGAAAACAGATTTATTAGAAGGCAATAAAAAATAATTTATTCAATTTATTAAGTTTCTATAATAATTAATTATCTCCTGTCTCACAATAAATCTACCATTTTGGTGATTTGCCTCCCTTTCTCCCATATCCCCTTGCTGCATCAATTCTTCCCAAGGTAGATGAATCACATCAGGGTCATCTGGAG
>NNCF01126904.1:97226-135543 GCA_002313205.1 Laupala kohalensis
GGAAGTACACAAGCAATTTGGCTGACAAATTTCGAGCAGTGCTGGAGAAAATCGCGATTTGTGCTGGTAATCGAAGGGTCTCCTCAAGAGCGTTTAAGAGTAAACCGCGATTTACGTGTAAATCGAAGTTGGTGAAACGCGCATTTCGATAATCGCGATTTACAACAGAGAACATCTCGTTTAAGGTATTAAACGAACGTGGTGAAATTGGGCCTTAGAATGTTAACCTTTTTCCTCCATGATAATGATCAAATGAGTTGAATGTTTTGCCATAGTAAAATATTTGAATGATTTGCCATAGTTGGTGTTAAAATATCGCAATATTCTTCACTTAACATAATTATTCTTGTTTCACAGAGCATAGTTCGTCTGATTAATTATTTCATAAAACAATATCATTTTCAGACTTTTTTTCAGTTTTACGCAGTTTTAAACACAACGTTTCGTCTGTGGACACAGTACTCATCTGGTGAATAACAAGTTTTACATTACAAAATAACAAACATTTTTCTTATCAAAACTATCATTACAATCCTCAAACAAACAGATGCGAATCCACAGAAGGAAAAGTCATAAATGATTAGGACTGAACATTAGTATTGTAATGATTGTTTTGATGAGTTAAATGTTAGTTATTTTGTACTGTAAAACTTGTTATTCACCTGATGAGTACTGTGTCCACAGACGAAAAGTTGTGTTTAAAACTGCGTAAAAAAAAGAAAAAAGTCTGAAAATGGTGAAATTGATTTATTATACTTGCTTCTTCCAAACAAGACACGAGAAGAAAATTGACTCTTACGAAATATATGATCGAGTTTTTAAGATCGAACTCCAGTTTCATGTAGAGAGCAAATCACAGATGCGAAAGCCAGTTGCACACCCATAACGTCTGGGGATGTCATTGTTTCGCTTTGGTTCCTAATAAGGAAGAAGATTGCTCGTGAAGAGGGAGAGAGAGAGAGAGGATACTGAGTGCGTGGGTTGTCAGGTTTTCTCCTTGTTTGTCCAAACGCCAGCTGTCGGCCATTAATCACCAAAGTCAACCCGATTCCAAGCATCATCAAATGGCTATAGAGCCGTTTCACGTACATTTTTTGTCAGATACAGCTGCCACTCGCCACATTATTATAACTGAGTACACGAGGTTTACCTCTCCTGAATTTTGTGATTGAACTATTGTTAAGAGCAGCGCTGTCCAAATTATTTTAGATAGCGGGACATATTCTATAGACTTTTAATCGATCAGACCGGCACGAGCTTGGCCCGATGAATAAAACTAATGGATCATATTTATTTATATGTAACAGACACTTTGTTTTCCATCAATAAATTTATATTATTTCCAGCTAGAAAAATTAAATAGTATGTTTCTTTATTTTAAAAAATATTTTTAATACTTAGTATTATAACGAAATGTTTTCATGTTGTAATGTACGACGGTGTAATTTCGAAAACAATTTTCTATTTTCTCTTCCCTGACATGCCTCGTCAAATATTAATTCCGACAGAAGAGATTTATAGCACAAAGTTGAACCCCGTACTGCTCGAAGGCAGAGAGATTTTCAATCGTTCATTCGATTGCATACCATGTTCATTATCTCTTAATTTAAGAGAAAAACATCTGAGACATTACAGATGCATATTTTGAGTGTTGGTCTCAGATTCGATAAAAATCATAATATTCAATCAACGAGCCGAGAGTAGTTCATATTTTGTTCATTTTCAATTACAACAATAACAGGACGTAAAATATATAATTTTCTAGTATTCTTGGAGCAGCTCCTGTCGATTGTTTGAATTATTTTCAAGCGTGCCTACAAACACTCAACTTTCTTAAAACAGTTACTAAAAGTGCATTTTACTCACATTCGAGTAAACTGCAACATATAAACAATAATAAAGTTTGAATTAAATAATTACTTCTTTCTCTTGTGCGATCTCTTAAAAAACCAGGCGACCCCAGCAAACAAATTCTCAACTTTATATATGAATTTGGATGCTATATGATTTGGGTAAGGCAATTGGGAAGGAGAGATGTTGGAGGCCGGTGAATGTAAAACAGCGAACCTACACTGGTCCAGGAAAAGTGAGTGAAACCCCATCTGAAAACCTCACCTTCCCTCGAACGAAACATAGAGCCTACGTTTTCTCGCTCATCAGTTCAGTGTGACCGCTCGATCTGCGCGAATAGTTTTGAATTCTAACATCATGATGAGAGGGTACTTTTCTAAAAATATTTACTATTGGAACAAAAATAACAGATATCCTAGTTCGCACTTGTATAGAAAGAGATCCACACGAAACCCAGGTGCAGGAAATTAAGCATATATTATTTCGTATTGACCAATAAGAGGCATAAAAGACATCGAAATATTTGTGGATAGATTAGTAGTAGCCGGCTCGCGCGAGCAGATCGAGCGGCCGCACTGAACGTTGGGACGAAGTACGGCACTGCGTACAATCGGTTCTTGTGTTGTCACAGTCCTTGTAGAGAAAGAAGGGAGGGAACGGGGGAAGGGGGAGAATGTGTGTGTGTCCATTGGCCCAGCAACACGCGAAGAGCGATGCGTAAAGCTCTCGACGAGGATCGAGTGCTGCTCTTCCCGTGCCCCTTCCACTCGCGCAAGCAGGCAAGCAGCAGTCGCCTGACGTTGACGACCATAAGTCGCTCCACTGTGTGAGCACTCCGTGCAAACAGAGGGACATGGGAGCGAAGAACCGAATATGTCAACAGAAATGAGGACGGGCATGTCATTTGAATAGCCATGATTGTTTGGAGTACGACTTGAAAAGTGTTTACTTCGGTGAATTAATTTATAAAGTATCGGACAGAGCTTAGTGGTAAGTTCACTACTTCAGGTTCGAGAGATGGCACGACCAAATCATAAAAGATTTCTTTGGAGTCGTATGTTGAAATTAAGCTGCTCACATCGAATGGAGTTTCCTCGGGACTATGCGGAGCGAATGAAAAAGTAGTGTACTAAATAGTGAGTTATGGACAACGTGCATTACTTTTCTCCCTTCTACTTTTGAAATCTCAGAAAGTAACCATCACAACACATGACGCGATTAGCACACGCAAATACGTCAAAATTTACTGAAGTACTTATAAAAATGATTTTATTTGAAAAATATGAAAATTTCTAGAGAACCAATAAGATTAAGATAAATATTCAATAAATATACAGTGTTCTGCATTTAAAAAACTGTCTTCCTTACATCCGTTCAAGAGAAGTGTAAAAGTTGAAAGGAAAATTTGAAACGATGAAATTAACTATTCTTAATAAATTTAGCGTTGTCTAAACAAAAACATGGTTGACATAACTAGAAAATTATTTACAAAAATATAACAAATTCATTCTCATACAATTAACCATTTCCTTCAGACCTTTTTAACAGACGTGAGAACAATGAAGTAACCTTTCATAAAAAATCGGTGAAGTCAATTCACCCAAAACTGATTTCTACTTATTCAAATCCGATGGAATCCGTTTGGAACCAGTGATAATTCAATATTCCATCCAATAAAAAAAAAAAACGCACGAATTTCTTAGAAGCGACATTTGAGGGAGTTAGTAGACAGTCAATGAGTTGACAGCACCGAAGCGAATGAGAATACCGCTGAGGCATATTGGGCAAATAATAAACACGTGAAGTCGTTATAACCATATGTTTATCGGGAACACTTATTTCAAATAAGCAAAAGAGACTTGTGTCATGACTAATTTATAACGGTAGTGAAAACCAATGGAGCCAATGAATCGTATTAATTTTAATGACATACCTATACTTAGACATATATTTTAAATGGGACCGGCAATCAAGTGTATGCCGTCATGTTACTGCACGACTGATAATGATGATAATGTGATTGGTTCAATTTTTCTTCAATTGTTTTCAATTTTTTCCACAACAACCCACTTCTCCGGAATTTAAAAGGTTTTATTAACAGCTATAATTAAACGCATTAGGTGATAACATAGTGAATTTTTAAGCACTCATTTGAACGGAAACAACTTTATACACAAGATAAGTTGAGTAAAATTTTAAGCGAGCATAAACAGCAAAATACAACACCACAGAAACAAAATAACCAAGCAATCCACTCAGAGGGAATTCCGCAGGACCACATTTTATAGGGCCACCAACGTTAAATATTTCCCCGCAAATGCGAACCGCATCATCAGTCAGCACCAAAATATGCCCCTAAAATCCCAAATCGAAAACCTAACGATGAACATAAACCAAAAAATCAGGGCGGATAAACCCCAAACGAGAATTGGATATCCAAATCTAAACCCTTGATTAATGAATCTCGAAAATGTACCGTTTTACGTACATAAAAAATCATGTAATTAAGTGGTAGTGGTCATCTCATGTGGTTACAATCGGAGCTCATTCGCACACCATGGTCTAGGTAATTTTAAGCGACATCATCTCAAACGTGCAGACCTTTTATCCAACACACGTCGTCAGGAAAACAGATGCAAAAGGGAAAGAAAGACTACGTGAGATATACAACTTATTGAATAAGGTACTGCTATAAATTTTATCGTAACACAGACGAAACTTTCAGTAATAAATACAATTGAAATATAAATCCGAGGACATTCTCTACTTGTTTAATGTTTTAACACAACTAATTCATTTCTTACAAAAGCTGCAATTACCTGCATGATTTCTAACTTTTTCTCCTCGGCGTTTGACAGACTTTTTTAAAGAAAATGTATGTACTTACACATGTGTATTAAATGAACAGAAATGTAAACTTTTTCATCTTAACGTTCCCATTACCAGGTGGTGTACTGAGTCGTTCTACACGTGTTCACTCCGAAGGGCAGATATAAACAACAGATAAGCTTGACAAATAAAAAAATAAATACGGTAAAAATATAGCATAACGTTGTTCTAGGGCACCGATCCGAAAATCACTGCAAAGTTTTAAAGCAATTTCGCTCGTATAGCATATGTTTCCCATACAGGTGGCGACGTAGCGACAGAAACAATGGAAAGTCGAACGGAGGAGAAATGTCTCGTGATGTCGAAGAGTTATGAAATCAAATGACGACTTATGGATCCTGATTCGGAATTATTGACATTAAAATTTATCGTTGTTCTCAGAGTACGCTCAGGTCTCATTTTCATTCATAAAATAGTTAAAAGCGTAGTCATATATTCAGTCTGTACATTAAAAAGTCACTCTTTTTTAATGTCAAGAAGAAAAATACGAGCCACACTATTAAGAAAAAACTGTTTAAATCGAAAATTATAAAAGAAACTAAGTAACTAATACAAGAAAAAAACATTACGTATCAAAAGTCTTTTTAAATTTGTTTTTATTATTCCAGTCTCTTAACTATATCGTTTGATCAAGGAAACATGCGACAAATATCTAAATGGAAAACACCCCTTTTCACCTTATCGCAAGCACCTACAGTGAAACTACATAGCAAATAGAACTACTCAAAATTAACTATCGGACGGAGAAAAAAGAAGAAAAAATTCGACACATGTAATATAGAAATTATTTAAAGTTATATCAATTATTAAATTTCTAAAATCTTTATCTAGTGAGGAAAAAATATTTGAATTTTAAAAAATACATTTCCAGCAAATATTTACCCAGAATGATCAGTATCAAAGCAATGCTCGCGAAAGAGATGATTCCCAAAATTGAGCATCTAGAGATGGTCGCGCAACACTATTTACGAAAAACCACAAACCTTATCAAAAGCAAACTGATGACTCAAATACTAAGGGAAAAAATAACAACACAAGGTGTCTTGTTTCAAGATATAAAGATTAGAAAAAACATGTAGTAACTAGGATATGCATAATGAAACCGTGAATATCTGAATCGGCCAGACAATCTCCCCCTCGAAAACGAAAGGAAGATGGAAGGCTACAAGGCCAAGAAATGATACGCTGCCGACTCCACTCCACTTCACCTTTCCACGATACTTCCCCATCGCTTAGTTATTTCGTGAAGGGCGGGTCGTCGGATGGGCGGCGTTACCGAGCGGACAGACTTTCACGAAGAAACTTTTTGAGCGGAGTACTTCCAAATTAATCCGCGCACCTTCACAGCGAGTGCTTAATGAAATCCGCTGCCACCACGCCAAGAGTCTGCAAGGCAATGAGTGAGTGGAATGGGGAGGGAGAGACTGACGTGTAGAGCAAAACGGAGGAAGATAGATGCGTCGAGAAAGGAGTACTTGGGGAGAGTCAGAATGAATATTCCTTACTTAGAGATAATAGGGCACGAACATAATACAAAGTACAAGAATGGGGAATCACCGATACATAAGAATGCAACCATAGGGAAGAAGAATGAGGATATGACATTATTACTCCCGTAAATATCCAAACAAAGGATGATTCGTTGACAATTGCTTAAGTCCGTAAACAGGAGTTTTGGGGAGGGTCCCTAACTTCTCACGTCATTGGCGCTGCCATTAAAGTCATTTGCAGTTAAATTATAATTGTTGTAAATAAATAAACAACTGCTAAATTAACGATATTTCGTAATGATAAAGTACTTTCATTATAATAAAAATTTTCCGGAGGGGAATGAAGGGCACGTGTGACGTACTTGGTTAAAGCTGAGAAGTCTTGGAAAAATAAAATGTCCGGAATTCGTTATATATTCGTTCGGGGTATCTACACACAATTTGGTAATATCACACGTACTGGAGTTATTCATCCAAGACAAAATATTTGAGCTTACATTTAAAAAGGGAACAGAATTTTATTAGATCCCACGAATAAGTAATATATTCTATAATTATATAATCATTTTAAATGAATACAAGTAACCACTGCATAATAATGTAAAATTATTGTGCCAATCCACAGAACAAAGTACTAAAGAAAAGTGCAATATCGTTAAAGTAACACCAGCTCCCACAAAGAACACCTGTATTGCAATAGTTGGACGATGGAGCCGTTGTACCTACATTTTCTGACAGCGTCATTTAGTACCAGAACAAGCACTTTTTCCACATGAAGCATCGTTTGAGTTTCGCCCAAGTGCGCGAGAGAGAAGTCGAAAATCGCGAATCCCATGAAACGTGGTCGCGCACTTTATATTCAGCGCTACGAATCCTCTTTGAATTCTCTTACGCAAGGGGTTGTAATATTGCCGCCAACGCCGAGCGGCGCGTGTTAGCAACCACTTGGCGCCGGGATGAAGTAGCAGTTCCACGAAAGGAGCTTCATTTCGGGAGCTTTGCGCGAGAGAGTTACGAACAAACGCTCAAGATAACTCCCGCCTCTTCGAGAACCAAGGCGCATTTCCACGAAGTTAACTGACCTTTGAATAATGGCAATTACTTTGCACGACTATGTGCGTCGATAGTGAGTTAATGGCGACTTGAAGCGCAAGGAGTACCAGTATATACGATTATTGGGAAAGGTATCTTGGAGATTTGAGTAAATGCTACACCGCCACATTTGCTGACGCTTGGACAATGAACAGATTGTACGTGGAATGACACGGATACATAAAACAGATACGTGGGAAGAACAGAGTTTTGGCGAACTAGACCTTCACTATGGATGAGGAGATAAAGAATCGAGGCAAAGGAGCTGCAGTTCCACGCGTTATTAATTACTAGCAAAAATATACCTCAGTGTACAATACTCTAAGATAAATTAAAAATAATTTAGTCTTCCGAGACGAATTAGACATGTAAACAATAGGGGAAAAGGAACATTTTATACATGACACGAAAAATAATGAGATAATAGCCATAGAAGGTGGAAACACAAACGGGTGAATACACATGGGAAACTTAATATTACTTTTCCGCCGAAGTCTCTCTCTCTCTCTATTATATATATATATATATATATATATATATATATATATATATTGAAAAAAGAGTTAGGTATAATGGTCCGTAAATATGTTTTAATGTTGTACCTTGGTCACAAAGGACGAAGGATGGTCTTGGTAAAAATCCAAGCATACGTGCGTCCGGTTCCATGAAAACCTCGCGTACACGAAGCGGGCTCCGCGAAACAGATTAACACCTCAAAGTGTCTGTACGCGAATTAATATAATTATTGCCTGACACTCAGACTGGTCCACATATAACAAGCGGAAAAGCCGCTCAGTGCGGAGCGTACTGCTTCCAAAAACAAGCGCGTTAAAAGCACCGCGCTCGCTTGTCCATTCAAACGCAGTTTGTAATATGCACGTATTAGAGATAACGCGATGAAACGTATCTTCGGGTACCCTTTGACAGACCGAAGCGGCCAACAGCGAGGACGATTCCGCGGCGGCGCGGCTTGGGAGTAAGGGACGTGAGAGTCAAGGGAGTGGGAGCTGAAGGGCTATTCGCAGCAGAGTGATATTCAGGGTGAAGGGAGGGGTTTTAATAGATCTGATTATGCGTCGCATTTATTGCGAAGCGAGGGTGCTGTCGGCAAGAGGCGTTGAAAGAGCAATATGCGCCCTTAATAAAGTGCGGGTAAAATGCGCTGTGTCCCAT
Source organism: Laupala kohalensis (assembly GCA_002313205.1). Taxonomy (NCBI): domain Eukaryota; kingdom Metazoa; phylum Arthropoda; class Insecta; order Orthoptera; family Trigonidiidae; genus Laupala; species Laupala kohalensis. The sequence goes on from NNCF01126904.1 coordinate 105,722, forward strand.
CTCCGAGATCTAAGAGACAAAAAACTGCTGTGAAAAGGGTGGGTAGCATTCAGGTCGGAGAGAGAAAGAAGCGTTCGTTTAACGATTTTTCAGCGATTTCTGGAACAGTGAATGTATTTCTCTTTTTGTGACCTTCGTAATGAAATGAATAGACGCCTACTTTACTGCGTCTAGTTTGTTACTTCAAACAACTTTTCATAACTAATTTCCTACAGTGATAAAAATATACACCTATATTATACTACCTGTAGACAACAAAACTTTCTTATTTATATATCTTTTTAAACCATCATGTCACATAAACTACGATGTTATTTCATACCACATTATTAAATGCGACAAAAGTCCCTTAATCCATCTTAACACTGCGAGTAACACGGATGGCTGGAACCGTAAATGGGTTATGAAAGAAAGGGAAAAAAGACGCACTTCAGAGAAAAATGTTGAAATCGGCAAATTCTTTCAAATTCAAGTTCGCTTCGCTACAAATTTATTATGAGGTTTTTAGAGATGGTGTAGCAAAAGTCGAGCAATCGGTGTTTCGACCGGTCTCCCGTGACCTTATGCATCATTAGAACCCTAAAAACGTCGACGAATGATGGAAACGTCGGTTGTAAAAAGAAGAGTACTTTTTAACAGCAAGTACGCAGATCGATACCAGTTAGAAATATTTCCTTTCCAGTAGGCGGCGTAAAATTCACTGAATTCAGTTCCACATTCTAATAAATCCACAATCATTATTAATCGAAATAGGGAAAACAAATTTAAAGTATAAAAGTATAACAAATATAAAGTATAATAAGTATAAAGAATATTAAGTATGAATTAAGTATGAAGTATATAAGTATAAAAAATAAGTAAAAGATTTTAATAAAAGAAGTTAATGCGAGTTTCAATTTCACAATAAATATTATTTTCCATATCACTTCGGTTGATGTAGGTGATGTTAATCCCTCTTATACTTTATCACGCCACGTTTTTGTGCTCTTGATACTGGTTAAATTCCTGTTTTCATGCGTGTTCTTTTTAATCCTTTTTATTTGTAATAGTTTATTTCTAACTGTACGCTACCTTGGCAAGATAGTGTACATTACCTCCGTAGACCCATCCTGGCCAAGTTTTTAGTTAATTATCCCCCACATAGTCATACGCAGTTTTCAACTGCTTTTTTGAATAAAAAGTTTGTTTATTTATTAATGAATGTATTGTGGAAAGTCCATTAAGATCACAATTCGGACAAAATGGATTTTAACGACTTCATACTTTCTTCACTACAAGTAAACTGCATTAGCCTTTGCCTTTTCACGCTTTTTCTTCAGATCTGACGAAGTCGATAAGTCGAAAATCACTGCTCTAGTCTCCGTGAGTCGTTTCTACCCTTCGTCTACCTCCACATACATTACCGCCCACTCCGCCAAACCTTGCATGCAGCCCTCGCCAGTCGCTTGGAGCGGAGCGAGACACCACCTCAGTATGGCTCGCCTCCTCCGCCGCCGCCGCCAAAGGTACACGGCGCCGCCTTTGATCAAGTTCTCGTCAGCTATCCCTTTGGCCTCCATCCTCGGCCGCCGTCGTAATGAGTTGGGACGGTGTGCCGCGGTTTGCATGCGGGCACGTAGGACTGACGGAGAGAGAGACAGGAGCCAAGGGAAGGAAGGGCAACAAGCGAACACAAACCAGACGCTTGGGCATTGGTCTTTGCTTCTGCACACATGGACTCACCGTTGTACCAAAAAGATCATGGCAGGAGTTAAGTCACTTTACATTTGTCAGAAGTGGGAAGGAAATAATGTTTAGTAATAAGACGAAAAATAATTCGTGGATGTTTCTAAATATTCTTACTGAGTGCTTTTTGTTCCATTGAAACAATTTTGAACACTTTATTATTTTAATATAAATAGAATTTCCCATTCGACAAAATGAACACGATTCACGACAAAAAGCAACTGAATCAGTAATGCGAAATATTTTATTTATTTATCTTATCTAGGAACTTTTGCTGAAATTTTTGAATCCGCCTCTGCCTTAGGGCCCTTGATCGGAATTGATGGGATGGTCCCTTGCTTGCTTCCGGAGAGTAAATTAGTTTTTTTTTCCCTCCACGTGGTCATACGCAGTTTGTACTGTTTTTTGACAATAAATTTATTACGGCATTTCTATAATCTTAACGCAACCTTGGGATTTAGTCAAATAAAATTAATTTTCGTTTTAGCCAAAGACTATTTGATCAAATTTTATTTTTACGTTCAAATTCTGAGATCAACTTAAACAACTTATGAAAGAAGAAATTGGTTCATATATTATGTATAAATTTTTTGTTTCAGTTTAAAATACTTTAATATGATCTTTGATCGAAGAAACGCTTCATCATTGATTCCTCCAAATTTATTCCATCAATTCCTAGCATTGTATAAATACCAACTCAAAATAAAATTTGAGACGCTGTGCAACAGTGTATTAGTGAAAAGAAAGTTTACAAATCACGTTTAACTAGTAAAATCTAATTCTACATCATTGTGCTAATCAGGGCCGCCAAAGTGACAGTACTACCGTGCCTGGGAACCGTGGCTTCAGGAGGATCGTAAGGAAGCAAAGATATTCTGATTAAAATTCATAATACTGGCAACGATGCGAGAAACGTTTGCACATGTTCTCATAAGATGCCAAAAAGACTGAAATGATTCAACTAAGATGGCGTGATCTATTTAATTTTATTAATTATTTTTAATATAATATGTATCAGGTATAATTTTTAAAATAATACATATATTTAATAGAATTAAAACTGCACGTCTACATTTGTACATTTTATATTCGAATATAATTTTTGTTTCTTAACTTAATGCATTTTGAAACTAAGTCCCTTGTTTTGTTGTTTTGTTTCGTATAACTACTTTCACATATACTTCCATATATTATATGGATTAAATTATGAAAAATGCTTTAAAATTTCAGAATAATGTCTCAGATCATTTATAAATATCCAAAGTAATATCAGAATCAACAATTAATTATTATTGTCACCTATAACTATTTTCAATACTTTACATTATTGTGGAAAATGTTCCCCCTAGCAGAAGATGGAGGGGTCGGGGCAGGGAGAGGAACGATCCCGTCATAAAATATAAAATCTGGCAACGGTGTTCCATAATTTGATACGGCGAGGGTGGCAGCACGAATATAATCCATTAGTAATTACATGCATCCCAATGCAAGAGTAAGCCAGGAAGGAGCATAGGGACTCCACAATGAGTCATCGTGACGCGTGAAGGTGACGGACTGACCGCGAGCTCTGGCAGCGGGCTTAGCTCAGCGCTGTTAATTGAATATCGGGGTCTAGCGTGGGAAGCTCCATTTGACTTCGTAATCCTCTCACTGGCTGATCGTTGCTTGAAGCAGCGTTCGAAGAGGGATTGAATACAACACGGAGCGGTGATGAAGGAAGAAGGATGAGTGAAGAGATAGTAGGCTGATGCCCGAAATGGCACAGTCAGATAACTTCGCTCTTTTAGGTTTATTGACATTAATGGAATAAGAATGTAGATTGATAAATGACCGTGATAAAATAATTTTAAAGAAAATTGTTTCAAAGAAATGAATGGAAGAATAATTTAAGAGGATATTGTTTAATTAACATAATAGAGGATCAATAATATTCATTTTCATAACAATATAATTTTACACAAAAATGTATTTTGTCAAGTCTTCCTTACGCAATCATAAAACGCAAGAATGCAATGAAATAAACATTTGAATATCATTAAAACTTACAAAATCTTCATTAAAAACTCTTCAATAAACTATTTTTACGTTACAGTATTCATAATGACATCTATTTTTTGGTCCACAAAAAATTCGTTTTTTATTGGTTCTCTGTTCTAGGTTCTACATAACTAAACTCTCTTTTTCGGGATACATCTGCGTCAAAGCATCTACACAAAAGACACATGGTAGAAGATGCAATTTATTAATAAATCTTGCTACGTTCATTCTCTCTACCTTCCGTGAGAACAATTTAATTTAGTTTAACTGTCCAGCCATTGAAAAGCCTATATAGGTAAGTCTCGAGAGGACTTCAGTATTAAAGCTTCAATAGTCACATATCCAGTTGATAGGCTTAACCCTCGACGTGAGGTCCCTCGCGAACAGAGGTAATTGGATGGTGTAAAGCGACGTTCGCATTCTTTGCGGAGAGAACCTACACAATGAGTTCAACTTTTTTTTTTTAATTTACAATTCAAAACAAACATTACAGATGTCACAGTTGAAATCCACTAAACCCCGTGACATCCCCTATACAAAATCATCGCGTAAAGTAAAGATAAATAAGATATTGAAATTTAAATAAAAATATAGTGACTCATGTACGATCCGAAAAGTTATTTTTGGTTGCCGAAATATTAATTTCAATTACAAAAATATATCGCATGATTACACCATTACTTTTCAATAGTGTCAATTCAGCAAATTGGTTTGTCTCTATGCGTGTTTGCTGTGAGAATTAATATTAAGAACACAAATATTTATCATATTATGTGCAACGTATAGTTAATGTACTTTATTAAGTACCATATTCAGGTAATTGCAATACACTACCCTTTAATACGGTGATACTATTAGATAAATCTATTATCGAACTCTTACTATTATTTTACACATGATATACGCACAAAATAGGGTAAAGGTAAATAAAATATTAATATCTTTCTAGTTGTCGCAGAAGTTTGTCCAAATGTCACTTTGCGATATTAGTGATTCAACTGTACTTGTTAATTAGAAAAGGATTTACTTACTTCAGTACTACTATATTATTCTGTGATTAAACTACATCCATTAGGTCGCGGCAAAATATTTACAAAATTGCACGACTTGATATGTAACTATTAGGAGACAAGAGGCATGTTTTCAATTACATTTTCATTGCTCAGGAAGACCTAATGTAGGATGTACTGTTCAGCCTTAATCACTTAACTTAAGTTACAATTGTTTGATGCAGATATGTACAATTTTTATATTATATTAACCATTTATAAATATGGAAATACGTTAACAATAAAAATGTAATGAAAAATTGAATAAGTAAGAATAATTAAGAATTGAATAAGTAACTGTTCAAACCGCACTACATATGTTCCTCTTTGTTACAATATCATTGACAAGTCTCGTAACTGAAAATAATTTTAACACTATTTTTTTAAACTAAAATAAGATTGTATTTTGTTTTAAATGTATCACAATAATCCGTAAGACACAAGCTTTCGAGCATTTCAGAAAGAGAATTTCTTTACTTTAAATGCATGTATGAATATTTGAATATATTTTAATACAAATGTCAATCCATAACTTCGTTTCGGAATACTGATTACAGCACTCGACTGTTAAGCTCACAGTGAAATGTAAGAGGGAAAGGGACATTAAGGCATGTTTAAAAAAGAGAAACAAGAACCCGATAATACACAAAATAACGATTTTTCCACAAGAACCCATTTGGAGATGTTACAAGTGGTGGCAATGCTTCGTATTCACGTTAGACCACTTTTTACTATCATTGCCTCGAGCATGCGAGGACAAGTGCTATAATTCCTCGTGACTGCGCGGTCGCCGTTGAGACGTTGTCAGACGATCAGCCACAGCTCAAAGGAAAACGCAGCTAAGACTTATTTGTCTACCTTCTTTGTTTGCAATGCTCTTGATCAACTACCGCACCCCCCCCCCATTTCCACATCAGAAGATAGCTTTTGTAAATAAACAATATATTTACTCTAAATTGAAATAATTTGTCTGGGCAAATAAACGTTCTAAACAAATTTATGTCAGAACAAAACACTAGTGGATAATGAAGATATATCAAATTATCCTTTGAAACCACAGCAAGAATCAAAATGTTTTGTTTTTTTCAATACGAAAGTATTATTGCGCTTTAGATACAATATAACATAACATATAGCCGTGGGGATTAGATGAAACAAAACGTTAACTCATGATGTACAATGTATGCATTGGAAAGCAAACAAACGACCTAATGGTCCGAAGGGAATGTGTTAATCGGAACAATTCATCAAGGAAGTATCTTCAGGTCGAGTCCAAGGGCAATGTTAGCTCTACCCGTCCACTGCTATGTTCGACGTCAGCTCTATACTGACGCAGTGGAGGCAGGCGAGGTGGGCGCCTAGAAGGGGCGTTTCCGGCACGCCAGGTCGCCTTCCCAGCTCTTCCCCGTCCCCTCGCCTACCGTGTGAGCCATCACCGAAGGGTGGCCCGCATGCCGCCGGGGCTGTTTCATATTAACACGACGGCGGAGACGGCAGCGGCGGCAGAGGCCATTCGGAAGGGACGGAGGTCGGTCGGCGCCGGCAGCGGCGGGCGGCGGTGATGTATGGCGGTGCGGGGGCAGCGCTCGGTGTGGGGCTAGGCGAGGGCCGCCCCCAATCAATGGGCGTCCGCCGCCGCCGCCGATACGTCACCGTCAGGGAGCGCGAGGGGTTCCGCCCCCGCAGACCCTTCCACCGCCCCGGATTCCGCGAGGGACTGAGACGGGATGACCCCTAGCGCCAACAGACGTCGGGTGATCGTCAGCAAAGGAGGCTCAAGAGGAAGATAAGATGTCGAGGAGGAACTCGAAACATGTCGGTTCAATCGAATAAGGAAATATTTAGGAGACAGATGGAAATCAAAAGAATAAGGAAAATAATACCAAGACTGCAGCAAAAAGAGCAAGTGAGAAAAACAAGAGAAGAACGGAAACCATTCCCTGGTGCATTCAATACATAACTGAAGAGAAGAAATTACATAAAGAATACATATGATCACCATTTAGTGTCAGAGAAATAATATTACACCAATTCCAATTATTTCAGCGTAATAGAAAAATTCTTGATTTAAAAGCTTCCTTCACAGGTATGATATAAATAAACTCTAATGAAAAAAGCAGTTACAAACTGCTTATGACCACGTGGAGGACAATAAACTACTTTACTCTCCAAAAGCAAGCAAAGGGACCATCCTATCAATTCCAATCAAGGGCCCTATGGCAGAGGCGGATTTAACATTTCAACATACTCCTAACCATAAAAAAAATAGTTCGATGCATTTTTTAGTATTAACAAATACCAACAAATATTGCATTTAATAAAACATAGAAAAGTCATTGAACAAATACGTGTTATTATCAAGCTATAAATCATTCGGAAAGTATTGTTGATAATTCGTAACTATTAAATAATACTAAATTCGCAAATAATTATTTCAATTTATGCCGCCCCTAGGCAAAAGGCTAGCGAGTCTTTATAAAAAGTCCGCTTTATACTCGAAGGAAAACCGGAGAAAAAACCCGGGCCAGGACGGGGTTACATAATTAATGTACACAACCGTGCCAGAGTTGAGTACATATACAACTAAATTTATATGAATAATTACACATAATACAAGCATGCAGGAAAATAGTTTTGAAATTGTTGTCAGATATTTTAAAAGTACTACAACGATGGTGTGATAAAGTACCAGACGGTTTTAATTTTTATTAAAATCAATAAATTCATCTACAGTGTAGAAGCACTGGTGTAGAAGGTAGTTTTTAACTACGGATTAAAAGAGATTCAATTTAATAATACCTTTTATATTTTTGGGCAGGGAATTATATAGAACGATTCCCGAACGATACGGCCCTCTTTGGCAAAGTGCAAATATTTTAACCACTCGGACGATTAATATTATTCCTATTGCGAGTATTGTGTTCGTGAACAAAACTGTTTTGTATGAAACAAGCGTGGAGCTTCAGTAATTCTGTCTTAACAAACACGAGTTTCATAATATAAATGCAGGGAAGTGTTAAAATATTTAATTCTTTGAATTTTTACAAGAGGTTTACAGGAGATTCGAGGGTGAGATTTACAAATTATTCGAACAATCTTCTTTTGAATTCTCAAAGTTTGGACGTTCTGCCGGGAATTGCCCCAGAAGTTGACGCCGTATCGTAAATGGGAGTAAACATTTGCAAAATATATGCAACGGGAAATATCTGGACTAACAATATTAACTAAGATTCATAATGCGTAACACAATTTACTTAATTTGGAATTAAGATTGTCAACGTGACAATTTCATTTGAGATTGTCTTGAATATGAAGACCTAAAAACTTTGTATTAGTAACAGTTTTTAATTGTGTTCCGTTTAACGAAAGAGAAACCTGGGATAAGGATTTTGTGATACTATTGTGAAATGATATTGAGTTTTGTCAGTGTTTACAATGAGGCGATTTGCATGGAACCAAGCCGAGAGGTTAGACAAAACTTTTTTAACATTGGCGTGTTTACATAGTAGATTAGTGTCATCGGCAAAAAGAACAATTTTGCAATCTGATGTGAAAGACGACATGTCGTTCACATACAACAAAAAGAGAATAGGGTCGAGAATTGAACGTTGGGTACCTTGTGGTGTGTTAGTGGCTTTGTTTCTGAAAGGCAATGCTGAAGTGCTTTATTTTTAGTATATGATATTTCAACTTTTCGATATATATATATCTTTTAAATAGGCAGTCAGCCACTGATGCGCAAGTCCACAAACGCGAAAAGATTGTAGTTTTAAAAGGAGAATTTCGTGATCAATGACATCGAATGCTTCAGATAAATCAAGAAAAATACTGTGAGGATATTCTCCATGGTCAATAGAAGTGGTAACATCATTTAAGAAAGAAAATATGCCGCTGGTGGTGGAAAAGGATTTCCGAAATCCGTGTTGATCGTCAGAGAGAATGTTATTTTTTGATAGATAACCTAGAAAACTCTTATATAACAATTTTTAAAGGATATTTGAGAAAGTGGGTAGTAGAGAAATTGGTCGATAGTTACCAACATTGTATTTGTTACCTCTCTTGTATAAAGGTTTCACTTTAACTCTCTTAAATATGTGAGGAAACACCCCTTCCGATAAAGAACTATTAAATATGTTTATGAGTGGATTTAATATAACGTAGGACGAAAATTTAACAATAAATTCGGGTATATCATCTATGCCTGTTGAAAATTTGCTATTTAATGAACTGATGATTTTCATGATTTCACTAGAGTTAGTTTCGGAAGCGAACATAGAATGTGGCATGTGGGTGGATATATTCGGAGGACATTGGTTTTGAGATATTGAATTAGTTATTTTACCTACTTCTGAGAATAAGAATTAAACAAATTTGCGATGTCAAGTGCCATCGTTTAGTAGGGAAATGTTTTCTTCGAGATTTTCAGCTGACATGTAATTTTTAATAATATTCCACATGGTTTCGGTCCGGTTGTTTGATATTAGTATCTGCCTGTCATTTTCCATAACTTAGCTGCATAGACTACTTTTCAGAGAATAATCTTAATTTACGGAAAGAATCATGGACATCGTGTGGTTGCATACAGAGTTTTGAAAGATAGTATAAATGGCGTTTGTTTTTGGGAGAAATTCTTATCCCATGGGTGACCCATCTATTGTATATCTTTGTGTTAATTAATTTGCGTGTTATTGGAAAGCTCCAGTTGTAATGTTTTAGGAATGTTGAAATAAAAAACATTGAATTTATCGTCGGTGTTTTGGCAATTGTAATCTTCTTTCCAATTTTCCTCACGCAAATAATTTGTAAATATGGCTAAATTTGTGTCGTTAAACTGTCTAGAATACTTGTAAATGATTTTATGTGGTTTTAGTTTATCTTTAATGGTCAACACTTGCGCAAGGTGATCGCTGTATGCGGCACAGAACTCTTCAGAGGAATACGAGATTTCATTCTATTTATTATTGATCTATTTCCTTCTATTTAATATTGGTCATAGATATATAAGGAAAAGAAATAACACAATCTCTGTCAGCAGTCCTCTACCGAATGTTCTTGTTATTCCCATTTCAAGTAAATAGTAAGTTATACTACAATATAATCGTAAGAATATGTATAAGTAAACAAAATAAGTAATCAGAATTTAACCAAATTGTAATTTTTAATAACAATACGTCTCTTTGTTGTACCCATGTGCTTTGTAAGGATAAGGTTTCCAGGTAAAAAAGATGTACGTCCTATTATCTGTCCAAAGAGCGGTCATCGTATCACTAGCAAAACTTTTAGGAAAATTTATTTTTCAGACAATATTTTTATGCAGACAAAAGGACGACAGAATTGTTAAATATAGTAAAATTGAAGAAAGCTATTACAACTGTCTTCATACAATAAATATGATAGAAACATTTCAAATTGTATGTATTGCAAAATCTTTACTGAAAGGAAATTTGTAAAAACTGCTATTTGACAACCAGCGTCTTAATAGAGGTAAGGACAAGTTATACTAGAGCAGATATTGAGTTTGTTTTACCACTCAAATATTTTAACTAAAGATTTTTAGGAAGGATATAATGATAAAAGTTTATTCCCAAAAATCAGTCCATATATTACGTGTAAATTTCTTAAATACCTCCCACTTAAATATCACTGTTAAATAAAAATTCTTTGCTCTCTATCAATTTGTTAAATCCTACAAGAATTGGCAAATGAAGAGGGTTACTTATAATTTGATATTATAGTACACCACACAGTAGTGGTGTAGTGGTCTAGTCATCGCCCCAACCACACCTGAGCGTTAGAGGGCGGGTTCGAGTTACTCTTCTGCCTAATTAGGAGTAGCTTTCCCTCTACAGAAAAGTATCGGTTCAGTATCTTACGTTCCACTACAATCCAACATTTATCCTCATCCTCCCGCCCAAAATGGGCCAAACCGTAACTAATTCAGTTGACACGAATTTATTCGGTAGTATTCACAAAATAGAGTATTGAAGAAGAAAAAACGCACAGGTGACGTCATTACACACGAAACAAAAAAGTAGTGCAAATGGTCTTCGGGCACACACCTTCCTGCCAATCCCACATAACCCCATACGGTACACGTAATAGTTCAGCATTAAAAATCGATATATTTCATCCAAACAACGGTATAAGAAAAGGAATAACGTAATGGACTTTTTCGCAAAATAGTTCGCAAACAAAATACCGCATCAAAAACGAAAGAAGCATTCGCAAAATAATGGGGTTTCAATAACAAAACTCGTCATGGTAAATCGGAGATCCGGTTTAACAAGGTTCTACTGCATTTTATTTTCCATTTTGTAACGAATTAAGAAGTTCGATTCAATTTCACGTACTGCTCCAAGCGAAGCATTCGCATAAAACAAGCGCGCTTCGGTAGTAGTCTCCGACGTGCGTAGGCGCGTGGGCGGGGGGAGAGAGAGAGTTTCCCCTCCGGAAGAGCAAGCGAGCGTCGACGGAAGTGATCCGCGGCGCGTGAAGCACTTAGCGGCCCATTCCGCCTCAACTCACTCACGCCGCCTCCACTCCAGGCGAACAGAGCGCGGCGCATCGTCAACGCCGATAGCGAGGCGCCGCAGCTTCTTAATAGCGGCGATACATGGACGTCACAAAAGGCGGTCAGTGAACGGATATGCAACGCAAAAAACTTTTTATATGCGGAGGTAACAGGTACTTAACTCTCTTCTGTTTTCTTTAGTGCTTCCAAACGAGTTCACTACTTAATTTCTACTCTACTGTTGCTAAGTTATCTAATTATTCATTCACTAAAAGTATACGTCAGTATCAATTAACGATCCTCCCACGCATCAATAAACGCCACGTAAAACCACCAAGAACAACCAAGTAACAAAAAAGTTGTTATTATTATTATTACTGAGCGTTTGCGAGGATAAACTTCGGGGATAATTACACTACTTTTCCGACAATAATATATCTTTCTGTTTGTTTCCAATCATTCCCACAACTTTTCATAATCGACACACGACGACTTCCATTATTTACCGGCGTTTAATAGCCATCCCCGAAAAGCAACGTCACCGAGAAATATCGCTGAAGTGAGTTAAAAAAAGAATTGGTCCCGAAATGCATCCTTGTTTCACACTGAGCTTAATATCTACTTCGTCATAACGGAAATAATCAATTCTAAGTTGTGGGGAAAAACTTGAAGAAAAATTATCGAATTATTACATTACTCTCATATCTAATTTCGACTCGACAAATAATTGTCAATGGTACTATAGCGTAAAGAACTGCTTCGGGTAATTCTTTTATTTATGAAACTTATGTTTCCTTCCTCAGAATAGCCAACTAATTAATTTGAAAAAAAAAAATTGCAAAGGAATTGTTTTGGAAACAACACTAATGAAGAATTTGGTTGTGAATGAACACAGAGGAGACTACAGAAACGAGAATATTATATTTCTACAATGTAATATTCTATAGTAATTTTAAAATCACCCCATTGTTTCAAATCATTCTTATATTAATTCGAGAATTCAGTGATTAGATGAGTTTTCCCAAAAACCGAATCATAAAAGATGAAAGGGCATGTCGAGTGGAGAAGAGCAGGAGCGGACGCGAAGGAAACGAGCACCTTCCCTCGACCGTTTTGTTAAGTTACGCATCGCCAATTACAGCTACTGGCTGCTCCACGGCCAAGAGCGCACCCACAAAACGCTGCAAATAAAAAGATGCGCGCCGGAAGAAAGGAGAAAATTGAGGTAGAAATGGATGCTGATCTCTGTTCCTCTTTCCTGTAGTATTTCCCTTAACTTTGTAATTGTCCTTGTTAACAATGAAAACTAAAGAAAAAATTATTTCCTAAAAGAACAGTATTTCTCCCAGTTTAGTACGTGAAGTAATCTTCAAAACAAATTCGAAGCAAAATATAACACACGCGTCGAATATATATGAATGTGGAAACTAAATAAAATATTGTTTCAGCTCGTAGAATATGCACTTGTTTGAATGAAACTAGTTCTTTTACGAAACTGAGACAATTCTTCCAATGACAGCTTTCTTTGATATTGAGATTTATGAGAAATCATTTTATATCATAATAAGACATGTGGCGTAAGAACACTCCACGAAAAACAACCTGCAGAACACTCATAAAACCTATTCTTCCCAAGAAAGTGTGTTTAACTAACCTCCCACTTCAAACGTTTTCCGGTACAATGATTGAGATACCAGTGCATACTGAGTGAGAGCCGACCACTCGAAAAGGTGATTTGAGCCATGACGCACTTGACCGATGACTCACAACGCGACACACAAGAAGAACAATTAAATTGATTTTATGGTTCCAACAAACTCTTCATACATTCGACAAGGAAGAGTTTGAGTAACAATTGGAAAAATAATTAGAACTCTGAAAATTATTTATAATACCATCATTAAATATTAATAAGAAGAAACAAGGATACTTTTCTACAAAGTTACTTCAGATTACGAAGATAAAAAATTACTCCCATAAACACATTTTTGTTACCATCAAACACAATGCTCCTCTGATAACGCACTATGTCTACTAAGAGTTCAAAATACATTATAATGAATCAATGACTTCAATAAGATAATATGTTTAATTCAGAAAAATCGCGAACATTATAAAATTCAACATTCAAGACCTTTACATTGAAATGTAAACTTAATTGACGTTTTTGTCGGAAGCTTCTAGAACATACGTTCGAGCAATATTATATATCAAAAACTAAAAGACATGAAATTGCTTGCAAATATATTCAATAACAATATTTCTACAACTTTCATATTAGAGATGTAGTGTTAAAGGTGAGATTAATTAGAAGGAAAATTATATTTTTCACGTTTATTTCTTTATTTTTCTTGCGTTAGTTTATTGGTTAGTTAAGTCATAAATAGGTGCTATTGAAAGCTTCCTGTAATGAAAACTCTAGTTTTGTTTGAAGCAATCATACTCAGACCAATAAAATCCCCGTCTCCTCGTTACGATTTCAAAAGCGCAATTCAGAAGTAATCACAATACTAACGAAACAAGCTACGTAAAGAAGATCAATCTCTAATTACTGAACTGATCGTAAAATTGCAGAGCATAGGAACACGCTGCAAATTACTCCCTATTTCTAAAATCATATCACACTTTCATCACATCCAATTTTCCTTCTATCTTCATTTCCAGGTAATGCCTAAAATTTCGTTGTTCACCTCGAAACCATTATCGTGTATTATCGTGTATTTCATTTCGTGGCTACAATCGCCTTTAGAATGAGCATAAATAATGTAATACTGCGTTTAATACTTTAAAGAGAAAATTTACTTATTCTAGATCTTTTCTACCAGTGTTGGTTATATTAAACAAAACAATATCACTGTACCAGACATTATTGCTCTGCGATTCCACTGGAGAGATAATTAACACACTGCTTACCTGCAACAAAGGAACCAACATTCAATTCATGTGTTTTATACAAAATGAAACATTCAATAGCAAATGTGATATGAAATTCAATTCAAAATTTAAAATGAAATTTCAATAGTCCAGTGTATTGTACAAAATGAAACATAATATTAAATGTGATAATTTATTTATCGATACATCGAATTATAAGGGAGTCTAAATTACATATAATTTAACGCAGAAAGAAAACACTTAAGTTGGGTTAGTCTAAGTTAGTATTTGAGATCCTAATTCAGAGGAACGGAAGGTTTCTCCTAACCTTTGGATACGAACCTTACAGTTCGGATTCTATAAGGTTTCCATGTCGTATCAAAAGGTCGGCATGTCAATTCGAAAGGTTGCGATGATTTGGATAAATCAATTCCTTCCCCTGAATTTGGATCTCGCATCCAAATCTCTTTTGTCAATGATTAAAAACGTTTATGTCGTCCTATGACGGGTAGAATAGTATAATTCATGATATTGCCTATTTTAATATGAACATATAAAAATCGATAATTATGTTAATCAGACCGGTAATTATTTTAAAAAATATTTCCGCTTAATTCCACAGAATCATGTAGTATCCTGCCTCCACTTGACGTCTCCATGGATGAGTTCCGCATCTAGTAGAAAAAAGGAAAATTTCATTTTTTTTACTTGGGTAACGAAAAATCGCTTGGAGTTCTAAAATAATATTCAGTTCCAAATCCCTAGTATACCACAACATATTTTTCATTTGTTACAGAGTATCTACCCACACCGTGAGTATATTATACATGTTCTTAGAACGAATTTGTACAAACTACTTTTTTAAGTAGACACGAATGATTTGTGAATTTAACTCATTTCTCTCTTCATACAACGTTTCAACCAATATTTGATGCCATCGTCGAGTGTATAATACAAATTAAAAATGGAAATAAGTGTTACAAACGCTGTCCCAAAACTATTCCTCTGATGTGCTGGCAACTTGGTCCATGTAAACACAAGTAGTTTCTGTTGTTCAGCCGCTCTTACCGAGCAACTGTTTACGGCGTAGCGCGATGTCAATGGCAGAGCAAGCGCTGTGGGAATGAGACTGCCATTGAAGGAAAATTTACGAAGCTGTTTGCAACGTAGCGTAGGAATACATCAGTGTAAACAGGGAAGCCCAAGCCATTACCACCTCTTTCGATGCTTTAGCAAGAAATGCAACACCGACTGTTCATCAAAGGACTCAGCAATTGGGGAGACGCATAATCAAGCGAATTAAAACATTTCTACCGTGATATAATTGAATTATAAGGTTCGATTAAAAACAGAACAAAATAATCGTCCATCATCATTAAAGTAATGAAAGTGTATCTCTACGTTGTAAATTTATAAGTAACACAAAAACGTAGAGAGTTCGTGTAAAGAAATGTAGTAAAGTTATCTAAAACAATATCTGATAATCGCCAACACAAAAAATATCTTTCGAATGCAACTAATGTTGTTCCAGTAACTTTATAATTATCAGACAAATGAATGAGAGAGGAGCCATGTACTATCTCCAAGATCTAGATAAAAATCACGAGACGAGAGCTCAGAATAAATTTTAATATTAAATTAAATGTTACTTGGAACTTGCACTAGTAAGTATATATAAATCTACACACACACTTAATAGTACAATATACATACTTGAATATATAAATATACACATGCACTTAAACGCTTGAATTGCATTATAAATATTTTTCGAATAGTTATCAGCAAAAAGTATCAAACTGAGAATTGTTGTTTCTATTTCCGTATGTTCCAAAAGGTAAGTTTAATAATTGCACGCAATCTTTTACTGACTTTATTCTCTTGTGATAAAATCTAAGAGTCAGTTTTCAAAGAACACATGTAATACAAAGTAGCTGGGATAAGAGGAAATATAAGGAATATCGTATAGTTTAGCTGCCCTCTGAAGTTACCAAATTTGGGAGAACTGCCAACCTACTCAATTGATTCCCCCTATGTCGTATACTACTCGACTTAGTAATATTTTTATCATATATGTTGTATTCACTACCACCAAACTTGAAGTAACTCTAGGAGAGCCTGCCCTTTTAAATACTCTTTTTTTCCTTCGTAGTGTAATACAAAATTAACATTCCTATTTATAAAATACATTGCTTAAATTATCCAAGAAAACTGAATCTATTTATCTACTTTCAATGAAATTTATTTTACGGTAGTCTCTTAGTTGTTTCCATAGAGTTGGTACACCCGTAAGGTACGTGTAAGTGCTACCAAACGATGATTTTAATACCAAACGACAATCACAGACAGTCCAAGTCTTAACGAGTGTGGGGTTTTTGTTCTAAACTATTGATGGTGGATGCCCTGAAATACCACTCGAGTCCGACATCTTTGTTTTCTTAGTGCCCGAACTCTCGATAACTCGAATATACTAGGAGCAGTCTTGTGTGCAATACTGTAAAAATATATATTAGAGGTAGGTTGAAAGTTAACTTAAACCGACAAAGTGAAATAAGACGAGGGCTATGACCTAGAGGGTAGTCGTACTTTGGTCAGTTGTTACTCAGCTTTATTGTGTCCCAGCTGTGAGTGTGGGTTGGGGAAATCGAGTCGTGATCTGGATGGACACGAGTCACGCTAATCAGCCAACACGAATCAGCACCACAGACAAAACAGATAAAACTTATCATACCATATTTCTTTCAGAACATCTTCATATCCCTCCCTACCAAAACTAAATCTAATACCCACTCCATAAAAATAAGCGTAAACAAATTTGCTCTTTCCATTATTAAATAATTATATCCATCATCAATGCCAAAAACATATCGGACGACTTTTAAATAAAATACATTCTTCACCATCCAATCACTATGACACAAAATTAATTGGTATCTACTTTCACGAACATTTTGCACGACAAGCTTTTTGACGACAAATAATTTAACACAAAATATTAAATCTTATTCACTAGGTACGTTTATTTTTCTACTAATGTGAAATATGTATGGAGTTACAAGCATTTGCCATAACATTACCATAATAAAAACCTGCACATTTTTTCGTTTTAGTACTCGTTCAAATAAAGATTGTTTTTAAAAGGGTTTTTATTTATTACTTTTTAGTGTTAGATTTTAATTATTACGATAAATAAATAAACAATCTTGCTTGTTGATGTATAATACTAAAAACAAACTTTTATTAACATAAATTATTCTAAACACAAACTTTTATTAACATAAATTATTCTAAATACAAACTTTTATTAACATAAATAATAAGGTAAAAGAAATAGCGTCCGTGTGACATCTTCCGATTGCATAAACATTTTTTTGAGAAGCAATCGTAAAAGTAAGATAAGAAGTTCCTTCGCCGAAAATGCAATTCGTTATACTTATTTGTAAGAAAGACATTGCATTTTAAGGAAATAATCCGCCGCCAGTTTTCTCGAAGGAAAAAAAAGTACTCTACGACCGAAAATAAATATTTGAAAATCATTTAATTGCGAGTGATAGTTTAAGGAAGAAATAAATTCGCGCTCACAGTAATTTCGGAAAATTGCTCTCTGCTCCCATAATTAAAAAATACTTGCGATATAGTATGCACATAGTAAAAGAATAATACCTTTTTCGTTAATTTTTGTAAATGGTTGTTTATCTGGCACCGTATCAATGAAATGCAATTTTCTACATTCTAAACACACTTTCAACATTCTATAGTGTTTGAAATATTCTCTGTAATGATCTTTTTTCTCCAGCGACGAATAAAAAATCAAACAAGATTTCAAAATGTTATTAAGAAATATTATGCACCACCACAAAATAACCAGATAAAACATTTAATATCAAATATTTGTTTTGAAGAGATGTGAACATTAAATAGTTGGTCGTCGTGATTTTGATTAAATTCATAAATATTATACTGTCATTTTTTCAATTCATAATTACATTCGAGATAATTGAATTGATGTTTGTGGATTAAAAAAAAAAATCATCCATCATCACGGAGAAAACTTTCTACAAGAAAAACTGGTCGATCGACACAAGACACAAAGCGGTCAAAATACAAATGAATGGCATTTACAAGCTTGTCTAAATATAATATTTATTTACCGATTAACCATTATCGCTAACATCCCACCACACCGTTTACATGAACAATAGTCATTACTTTCACATCGACATCCAGAAGTACTCTACGATCAAGTAATTCTTACAACCAACACTTTCCCTTTTGTATTGTTACCACCACAAACACTAACAACACCATAAAACCAGAGTCTTTCAATGCTTCGTTGTCTCATTGAAAGATCGTTTATCGCTTATACGCGATACACACAAAATAACCAATTAATAGAAAATGGACCAGTAAAAGAAGAGAAAGCAAATAGAATTACATTCAAGAAAAAAACTAATTTTCGTCCAGGAAAAGTCAACGCCGCCCTCGAGGAACACAAGTACAGTGAAATAAGAATAAGATAAATTGATACGGTTGTTGAACACTTTCCACAATCGGTCTCAAAACATGTAAAGGGGTAAAAAACAATTTATTAAAAATAGTTATCTTTTATTTATTATCTGACAAATCAGAATATACGTAAAATTAATACAACACACATTAAACAACAACAAAAGGAAAGGTACTTCATGAACAAATAAAAAAAAACGAATGAAAATGAAACTACGAATTGCCATTTTAATTAAATGTATTTTCAATTTATGCCTTACCGAAATTTCGTATGTCGACTTGCAATTAATATCGAAATATTTTCCATAATAATAATAGAGCAAAATAAAAGTAAGTAAACTGTTCCAAAAACATAAGTATTACTGGAAGACATATCCTTTGCTCGGGATATTGTATCGCCGAATTCCTTCCCTACTATTGTATACTAAGATAAGACATTTCATGTGACAGGTCGATCCGCTGCTGTTTCGCCGTGGGAGGTCCCGTCAGTGGATAGGCGCGCTCTTATCGGCGCCCGATGAGACGCTCGAACAGAGCGACGTGATCCTCATGCAGCAACGGCGCTGAGGCTGCGAACGCTCAGCAAAAGTGTTCCAGACGAATGTCGAACCTCCTGCTGCGACACAGATTTCGAAGAATAGCTTCAGCATAACACTATTTCTCATTCGCCTCTCTCCTCCACACATACATGTATGTGACCAGTGACGGATCTATGGAGGGGGGCAGCGCTAAAGGGGCTACAGCCACCCCATTGGACCTGAACTTTCAACAGATAACACTGAAATTGACAAAATGTATCTTTATCCTTTAATATGTGTTTGCCATTTTTAACAATTATTAAATTTGGTCACTGTTTAATGAATTGTTAATTAAATTTTTAATGAATTGACGTATTATATTAAAATACAAAATCACTATAATATTTGTAACAATATTTATTATTATTATTATTATAAAATTTAGCCTTCCCCTTGATTACGGTCTAGATCCGCCACTGCATGTGACTACATACATAATTCCCGTCAAATGAACCGCAAGGAGAAACTGATACTTCTAAAATAAATTCATCTTGTGACTTGCATTAAACACTAGTCATTTGAGGCTTCACACGGGATTTTTATCTTACGTTTCTGTTTACGTCTTCGTTTTAATTCATCGTAGATGAAAATATGGTTACACACATAAAATATCTCGATTCAATTTGGGAGATAGAGCAAAAGTTCGAAGAGAAAAGAGAACATTTGAATGCAACTCATCCTTTTAAAATCGGAATTTTGACAATCATTTCTTTGTGAACCTCTTAAGTAAAAAAACAATGACTCAAAATTTCAAGTTCCTATCTTTAATTGATTTTTCGCTGATCTGATGGATCAATTAGTCAGGATCGCCTGAAAAAGCAGTTGATGTACAAAACACACATATAATTTTGAACTTCACACTGCATCGTCCTAGAAAAGAACAGGTTTGATTTTTTTTAACTTTTTCAATAGGGTCTGATGGAAAATAAAAGATACTACCGCAAGTCATTAGTCGCATTTTCTTCCGCCAACGTTAAGTGCATATCAGCGGTATAATTTTGATGTAGATATACGGGATCAAGAGTGATAACCGACCCACAACCTTAAGCATATGGACCCGCGCTCTTCACCCACAAGGCACCAGGAAAGCAGTTATTATCCACCCGAGATAACTTTGAAAATAAACTACTTAATAGGATCGCAAATCATGACAGAGGGGAAAAAATGTTTTTCATGCTTAATATTATGTTATGAAAACCGAATAAACAAAAATAAGTATTGTTGTTGTAAAAGTTACTGCCCCTTTAAGCGCTCAGAATACAATAAATGAAGGACACTAAATAGTACAGTATTCATAATTAAATCGTAAAGAATGAAACGTGATACGTAAGTGAAAGAGGACGACTAATGAGCAATACTACGAACACTTGTTCCAGAAAGGAAGAATGAGTGACAACAGAAAAGCGGAATAAATCAGTGGGATAAAAAGAAAGAGAGGACGTAATGTTGAAGTGGATCATCGTGCACCTTCACCATGATAACAAAACGAAGAATGCTATACTCCTCTAAATTTATAGTATTACCCATCATTACAATGAAAGTAAACACAAGAATGTAAGCCTTCTTTCATTTACAATATCAGTTGATGCTAATCATCGATGAGTCCACAACATTGTAATAGACGCTTTAACGATTACATAATGTACATTTCCCATTATTTGTGGTACTTGAATTATGAAATTAATTAGATGGATCCTATCAGTAACTTACAGTTTTTAATTGTCATAGTTCATGTTTACAGCAACAGAAAATGTGTATGGTTTCTTAAAAAACCTGTAAGGGTGAGGAGACTCCTTTGCAACATGAATAATCATTCATAAATAGTAATTGACATCCCGTTCTTATCTCCTTCACGGTACATTATGTCATTAAAATCAATTGTGGAAGTTCTGGCAAGGAACACTCCGTTTATTTGGCACTCGATAAAGGGGTTCTGTAGAAACAAAATAAAAGAAGAAGTATCTGTGTGGGAAAGAGGTCACAACCCGATTAGCTAAGAGCTCCCAGGAGACGTTTTCCCCTTGTATCTAGAGGGCGCTGATTGTCGAAACGACGTTCACTGGTCCCTTAATGTTCACGCGCCCCTTCGCTTCAGAGTAGGGTTAGGACGCGTGGAAGGAAATGATACAGCACGTGTCTTCTAACGATCATCCCGCGCGTGCCCATGTTACACGCAGACACAGGGAATGGCATGCGTACAATGCAACATATGGGATATTACTCTTACGACAAAATGACGGACGGCGGAGTGAATTAAAACACGACGTATTGTGCGCGCAGCGAAAGTAAAGGAATAAGGGAGGAGTCAATACATGAAAGTCGAGGATCCAATGTCCCCATAGCGAGAGGGCCGACTCATCTTCTCGATGCAGATACATGAACATTTTACTCGTATGAGAAGAATTCTACTGAGTCTGAATACTAACGCCCACATCAGGCGATTCATGGAACCGGCATTATTTGATGGCATCTGCAACAGTGGGTGTGATCTCTAAACTTTGGCCGAAAGAACAGTGCCTGAAGTTAACTTTTCAACGGTTTAAAGCAGCCTTTGTCTAGGTGCTGTGGCATGCCATCTGGAATGGATGGAGCAACGCTAGGCCACCCTCCACAGCTGACGTATGACAAAACCGCAGTTTTGCTCCATTTGGTTGCATCTCGTTATTTTTCTTTCGCTGCGAGGACTGTAGATTGGAGTAAGAACGTCCGTCAATCTGAGTCCTAGCAAAAGATCACGTTTCTACAATTTACGTGCATTACATAATCAAGAAAAATGTATAAAGTACATCTTACGACCTTCAGACTAATACTCAATGACTCGACTGGAGATTGGAGTCAAGTGTCTTTACCTACGTTCATTTCTTGTAAGAATTTGTTCACACCTGAAGAAGACGCCAATCTCCAGTCGTACCGTCGGTTATTAGTAAAACAATACTCAGGGTGATTTTTTTTTCGTTTTCATTTTCATTATCCAAATCCCAGTTTCTCACCTGTTATGCCATTGCCTGGGTTACCTATCTATCTTTCTTTCTCGTTATTCATATTTGTTTCTTATTGCCGTCGCCGAACTAAAAGGCGATGTTCCCGTTCCTAACCGCGGGGAGGTTGAAACTGTCTACGATTTATTTACTACCTTATTCCTTTGCGCACAATCAATATGTCTGTGATATATCTTTCGAAAATTTTATACCGTTCTTCTGTTGCTATATAATCTTCCCAGTTTATCACTAAATATTCCCATTCTCTTCAAGTTTGCCTTGCCATATAGCACGTTCTTGTCCAAGTAAGTTACATGTATGGAGAATATAGTTTACATTGTCCATCTTTGCTCCGCATGCACATATATTAGTCTCCGATAACCCCATTATTTGTCAATATGATTTATTATCCCCATGTTCCATTATTTGTGTAGGTATAAACCATTTTTTGTTTGTATATGCAAATCTCACATTTAATATGAACTTACATGTTAACCTGCCTTCTTTCGCTTTATCCCAGCGAATTTACCAACCTTCCATTAGAGTCCGTGTTATTTTTCCCTTCCAACCACTTGTATTCCTGGTTACCTTTTCCTCGCCAATTTGTACTTCTCCCAGTGTCCTTAGCTTGTATCTCAAAAACTGTTTGCTTAATTCGATGTCTATGGGTGGTATTCCGAGGATTACCTGTATAGTTTTTGTGGAGGTACTTATATAAGCTCCACTCCAGTATATTATGCATTGTCTTGTTAATCGTCGTAACATGTGAACTAATTTTGATTTCGCATACCGAACACTACTACAATATAGTATTTGCGTTAACAATACTCCTTTATAGATTTTAATTAACTGTGTTGTTCCTATGTTATGACGATTTATCTCCACTCGCATTAAACCACATATTCTTTTCAATTTATTTTCCACGTGTTATCCACGTGTTTTACAAATGTTAGTTTTTCATCTAGAATCACATCAAGATATTTAATGTTGCCTTTTATTTTCACTCGCAAAGTTGGGAATCATATTATGGGGTCTCGTCTACTTTTACGTTAATTATTCAGTCCAAAAATGATTCATGTCATGTGATGTGTTGTATGACGTCATGTCACTTGTCATCAGAGAACAATCCAATGAATTGATACATTAGCTGCCACTGAGCGATCGAGAAAGACGGTGCATTACAAAATGGCGGAGTACACGTTTTCCGAGTAAACCGACATGATTCTCATCTACGGTGAAAGTGGACAAAATGGACGATTAGCACAACGCCTGTATCACGAACGATTTCCTGGTCGTGCCCGTCCATCACATGCCATTTTTGCAAGATTGGAACAACGGCTTCGCGAAACCGACAACTTGATGGTCAATAGAGTCGATTGTGGTCGTGACCGGACGCGCCGCACTGATGACGTTGAATAGGAAGTCTTCCAACTGGTCGACCAGAACCCGTGCACGAGTACCCGCAACATCGCAGGTGCCGCAGATGTATTCCAGAGCAGCGTCTGGCGAGTTCTCCATGAACATCAATTTCACCCATACCACCTCCAGAGGGTGGAGGAATTGATTTCAGCTGATATTGCGCCACGTTGTTCCAACACTGGTTGCGCCACGTGATAACTGAGCGTGGTTCCTACACTGTTATGGCGACGTTCCAGACTTTCCTCTGATCATTTTTATCACAGATAAAGCGCATTTCACAAACGAAGGTCTGCTCAACCGTCGTAAGAGTCAAATTTGGGATGCGGAAAACCCTCATGCCACACATACCTATCGATTTCAACATCGTTTTATTATGAATGTGTGGGCTGGTATTATCCATGGTCTTGTGATTGGCCCGTGTATTCTACCGCCCCGTCTAACGGGTCACAGCTATTTGACCTTCCTGCAAGACGTACTGGTGCAGCATTTGGAGGATGTGCCATTGCATATCCGTCGGACGATGTAGTTCCAGCATGATGGCGCGCCAGCCCACTTTTTACGTGACGTCCGTCAGCACCTTCACCAAACATTCGGGGACAGGTAGATAGATCGCGGTGGACCAATTCGTTGGCCACCATGTTCGGCCGACATTTTCGTGTAGGGCTACATGAAGAGTAGTGTTTACGAAACCACTGTGGAGTCACAGGACGATCTCCATGCCCGTGTAATGGCTGCAGTGGAGGTCATTCAGGATACTCCAGGACTCCTAGACCGTGTGTAAGTGAACACAGTTTACAGGTGCACTTTGTGCAACGAAACTCGTCGTCGCCACTTCGAGCAAATGTTGTAGTTCTTGCAGGGTTGGTTGATGCACGTGCAGTGTATTCTTTGGTGTTATTTCAAAGTCGTTTGTCTTCCAAACGGCGCATTTCCGGACATGGGTTTATTACTAAATATTGCTGTTCTGAGTCCCCTCTAGAACACCTATTACTGTGTCACAGGAATTCGGTGTCACCCTGTACATTGTTATCGTAAAAAAACGGTTGTATGTCATAACGTATTTATCTTAAAGTTCAAGAAACTTTGGCTCGTAATATCGTTATCTGTTAAAATAGTTAAGGTAAAAGGTAATACAAAAACGAAAATATTCTGACATATATGTTTAACTCGTTACTTATCGCTCGCAATATTGACCATACTAGAAGAACGTGAAAAGTTTCGTGTGAATAACATAAGTACGCAACTTCTTTCTAATTAGTCGTGCGAAAAAAAGATTTAATGAAAATAACCTAATCAAATTCACATATAGGCCTCTTATCTTTATCATCCTTCTTGAAACTTAGCAGCCCTCAAAAGAACGATCATCCAGTCCTATCATTCATGCTCTCTTATCCTCAGAACATCCCTCAGTCGCAACACCACTTTGTTCCCCTCGGCTCCGCCCTCAAATTTATCCCTCCCTTTATTACGCGGCGACCTACCCTACGATGCCCACGCCCAACTATTGTAGTCATCATTCCGCAAACGCCCTTCCTAATCCTCCGAACTAACGACTTTCCCACATTAATTATAGGCACGACTACAGCTATTAAATAAATCAGTCAAGAACGTGACAAATATCGTACTGTCACTATAGAAATGCGACCAAATTTTAAATATGTAAGTTAAATTTAAAAAACCTTTCTACAAAATCATTTTTTCGGTTTCTGAGATCACCCCAAAATTGATAGTTCCGTCAAAATTTCGGGACCGGAAAATTACACGATTCTATTATCTCTATTAAGTCTATGAGAAAGTAAGAAATGAACATGTTTGGAGTGAACAAAATTACTGATTTTTTTTTTCAAAAACAGTTTTTATCCTCTGCGGAATCACTGAAATGCGATATACCAGTAATAGCACTGACACAAATTGTAAAATGTATAAAACTCAACAAGCATAACTACTAAAAGTACCTTCATTAATTTAATTCATGTTGCATCCGAGTCATATAACCTCGGTGAGCCATTACTGTACTATTCTACAGCATAAAAGACAGCATTTATTACGAACCCTACACATTAAGACCATGAAGGTAAACAAAGAAGTAATACTTTGGATACTATTAACTTGTTGAAAAACCTTATAAGGGACTTTTACTCGCGATTATTTTTTATGCAGTTACGATGGTTATAGTTGGAGTTCCACAAAAGTATTTATGTACGCCATAAATTTCAGTCTTCATACCTGCATGAGTTCATTCACATGGAACATACCATGCAGTCTATCCCTTGGGACCAGACAACACCCTCCCCTTACGGAAGAGACGCTAAAAAGGGTGCGTGTGGGATTCCCCAAGAGCGCGTGTCGCGCATTAATGCCACGTGACTGCGACTACAGCCACTCCCAATAATGAACAGCATAGCACGGGACGGGCGCTTTCAAAACGAATTTTATAGAAAAGAGCAACGATACTTCTAGTTGAAGAGTTCTACGAGATATCCATGCACATACTATTTTCACTAACTACCGTTTCACTGAAACAGAAACAATAGAAGTTTACACGATAAAATAATAGAAGAACATGATAAACAAAACAAGCAAGCAATGCTACAAAGCGAAATTATCAATGTTTGGGAATCAAGAGAAACGAACAGGGTTCTCAAGTATAGGCATGTCCTCCCAGTACACTTTCCCGCCAGCTAAAACCCAAAATAAAATAAATTAAAAGAAAAAATTGTCAAATTAGATGTCCAAAAACGTTTCCATCAATATTCTTAAATAACAATGAGTAATAATAATAATAAACGCAAAACTTAATTCATGATCGAAAGCCAAAAATGAAAAGCCACGCTCGTAAAATTATGAGAATGTTCCGAAACAAGCACATTTCATCACAGCCCGAAAGAATTTTTGCATTGACCGCTAAGTCACATGATTGTTCCAGCAGATCCACGCAGATTTCCACGATGTGTCATGATCAGAGTTACTCATATCACTACTAGTGATCAGAGTTACTCATATCACTACTGGGAAAAAATAAGTTTCTTTAGCATCTAGATATGCTAGAAAATATGCTCATCAATTATCATAGATCACCGAATCAAGAAGCTTCACATTCCGAAAAATAACTGAAATCTACAAATCGTTTAACAATACTACAGTTCTCGCAGCGAGAGAAAAGTATTGAGAAAGGAGCGTAAATACCGTGTGAAAGTCGAGAAGCCAATGCCAACATCGCGAGATTGCCCACTCTTCCTTTAGCTGTAGACACAAGAGAGTTTTACTCGCGTCATCAGAATTCTAATGAGTTTCCGTTCGGATGCTGCCGCCTACATCAGCCGATTCCGAGAATCGACAGTCATTGATATGCCAATTGTGACGGATAGAGGGAATGATATCTAACCTTGGGCCTGTCTGAAAACTTTCCAAGGGTTATAGAAGCCATGTATGTGTGCCTTGGCACGCCGTCTGAAATGATCCGAGTGGATCTACTAGACCTTCCCCGCAGCAGAAATATGACAACGTCGCGCTTTTGCCCCATTGGTCACATCTCGTTACTTTTCTTTCGCCACGAGGTCTATACAACAGAATTTCAATTCAGGTCAGATTCTGGTTACCAATTTCGAATAAAGTAATTGCAGGAAACCCCAGCTTAACATCCTCAGACGTTAATTACCAACTATTTACATTATTTCAGCAGTCACCCGATTCGCGAAAGTCCAGTAATAGAGAAAATTATAGCTCGTCGTTGGATAGAGGTAAATATCCCGATAGGAACGTGTATTTACAGTCCATACTCCACAAACTGAATCAACTCCCGAGCTATTCTTTGAGATAAATACAGATAAAAGGATAATAGTAACCTTGATTTTAGTCTCATCTCCTTCTCCACACATAAATGCGGGGATAGTGTGGAAACCTAAACTTCGCAAACATCGGAGTTTTCGATTTTTGCATATGGTACACAGAGATCAGGTTGGGACGAGAGAATTTCTCCCAACCATTCAATGTATCATCCCAACCTTAAAACATAACATCGAAACGAACTTGTAGTTAGGGTACTATAAAGTCGGGAAGTCATATCTATTTGCTTGGAGAAATCCTTTCCTTCTTCTGAATTTGGATCTCACATTCAATCTCATATTCCTAATGTTTTCTTAGCGTACCATTGTCTTTCATCTTTTTTGTATATTCAGTCCATGTTCTCCAATGATGTGATGCGGTACCTCGCAACCACGCACTTCAGCAGCATTCTATATCTCATTCGCATCGAATTTATCATAGCTTCAGGAAAAACTAGCGAGATCTGAGAGAACTACTGCCTCCGACCCGAACAGAGTCGCTCGGGATCCGTCGCCTGTATTTTTCCAAGCACCAAGGTACTGTTACAGGGTAATAGATGCGGCCCGCGCTGTCATATGAATCAGGAGCATCATATTACGTAGCGCGTTCGCCGCGGCGCCCATTACGGGGGAAATAAGTGCGCCAACGGCGTCCATTTCACGCGGGGATAAATATCGGATTTAATGTCCAAACAGGCAGATTAAAACGCTTTATTTCTCTTCTGCGGGTGAGTGGTGAGGTGGACGGGGCGTGGAGGTGGGGATAGGAGCGACGAGTGCGAGAGTGCACTTTGCAGACGCGCTACCGCCCGGTGCACTTTGGGTAGCAGCGCGGCTGTATTGCCATGGAGTAACGCAGTGATTTGAAACCAACTACGACACCGAGCAAATTAGACTCTAACCACTCTAAAAGTGTGATGGAACAAAATAAACATGATTTAGAGAGTGTAACGCACTATAAACCCGTCGTAACCTAACAAATGTGACATCATACATACAAGTTGTTCGTTTCAAACGATTTCGCGATGTTGACTTGAAATAATTAATGAATCTATTTTTACTTTAAATTTTGGAAAGATTAAGACAAAGATTGTCAAATCTAGTAACTACAAAACTGAATGCTTTTTATTATTTTGGGGTTATATTACAATATAAGAAGCTCATTTATTTGCACATAATATTTTACAGAACTACTAATACATAATTTAGTATACTTCCGGTAAGGTTTTCAGAGGACGCACTACAAATGCATGATTATAAAATTGTTTGTTTTCTTTAGTATTTTTCTTTGAGGAGAGCTGATTTTCTGGTATTTCAGGTTAACAGCGCTGAATAATGCAATTTTCTCGCCATTTTTGCTACCACAAAAGTCAGCAGTCAGCAGTTTCGGCTGTTACAAGATTTAAGGAAACCTCTCACAGAAAATACAAACGAGTGGAAAACGAATATGTCTAATAGTAATGAGTTATTTTGAACTCCTTTGATGACACGAACAGAAGACTCGCCTAGAATTATTTCACTACTACAGAATAATAACTTTAAATAAATAATTTTAATTGTTAATAAGACACTCGTTAGTATTCCTGTCATTGATTCTCCACTATGAGTGTCACTCTTCCCACGCTTTTACGTAGTCTATTAGTAATTTTCGAGAAATCTAGAATTTTGGATCGCAGACGTAACAACTTGGGTAATTTATTTTCTCTGGCAATTATTCCATATAAAACAATTTTCAGTGCATACAATGTTTCACAGCCCAGATCAGAGATCTTAGAACACCATTCTTTTTTACAGAATTAATTTAGTACTACCAACTTATATTTGTCAGAAATAACGAATTGCTGGGTAGAACAAATTAAAAAAAAAAATGTTTCAGAGATACTGTCTAAACATAATTCATTATCAATTCATATACTAAGGTTCAAACTTAACAACAGACAATGGGAAATTTCTCAGATCCTAATATCTAGTTTGAATCGGGCAATATTACATTAATGAAGATACTGGTCGACAGAGAAAGTCTATAACGTCTCACATCTTTACTTTAAAAAGTATCAACGTTTATTATACACAGCTGTAATTGTAAAATTAAGTCTTAACCTAACCTAACTCGTCCACAGAGGTAAAACAGAAGCTATTAGTGGTAAACAAACACACTAATATTAAACCACAATTACTATGCAGGTTCAAATCTTCCATATGACTGATAAAGATAAAACGAGTAAGTCAGAAATATAAAAGATAGATTAATCATAAATAATAAGCATACTTTAAAGATTATTAATACGACAAAGAAAACTGTCTATATATATATATATATA
>NNCF01126904.1:136473-147288 GCA_002313205.1 Laupala kohalensis
ACCATACATATAAATAAAAAGGCTGCGTTACAACAAAACTTACAGGAAATTTTACAACAACGCTTCCATTGTTTAAGAGCTCTGTGTGAGGTAAGTTCCTCTTATTGTATACTTTCCCATCCACAGAAGATGAGAGAAAACGAAAACCAACTTTCCTGCTTCGCCCATCACGCGAAGCGCCGCGTGGTTCTACACTCGGTAATTGAAGGTCGTAACATTCTCCGTTTGCACGTAACATTCATCGACACGAAACTTGCACAAACCACTGACGGCGATGTCTTTAATACCAGGTAGTGTTGACGCGGAGCAGAGTCGTCCTTGCCCCAGGGCAGACGACTCTGTTTCATTTTCCCAGAGGATGTGGAGAAGTGTGTGATACTGTGTGTTAACAACAGCTATTGATACATCCCTTCCGTCCTTATATACACAAAATAAAGTACCCTATGAAATTTATTAAATACATAATCAAGAATATTTTTAACAGTATTAATTAGCGTTCCAAATTACGTGACAGTCAGGGAGACGGTTTATCACAAAACACTCTTTCCATCGTTTAGTGATAATTGGCATGAAGCTAATAAACGCACCCCACAATACTTCAACGTTGTTACGTTGGAAAGGGAGAGGTATAATGATACAACGTAAGAAAGGGAAAAGGATAAAAAGCACCAAAATTTTCGTGACCTAATATGTGGCCTTCATTAAACTATAAAAAGTCATTAAATGAATATATTACACTTCTTTGGGGGAGGAGTGAACGATTGATCTCTTTTGTCTTTTCGTTTAAATGTACGTAGAATGTCTGGCATATAATATATTACCGAAATAATTCAAACAGATGAAGAGAGAATATATTGTATTCTCTAAATAATTTCACGTGAAAGCAGTTAAGGTGTGAAAACAAATCACGATTATGGTACATAAATTAATTGTGTAGCTTTATCTCTGTCTTTTCCTACACGCAGTACAGTAGTTAAGACGAAACAAAGCTAGAATTTGTTTCGTTTTACATTATTGCATGTCCTTCCTAATATTTCTCTAGGGTATTAGAATACTGATGCAGGGAAAGGAAAGAGTAAATAGAAATTGGGAAACACCTCACAGGCAAATGAAACTCAACATTCTGCTCGAGCTCTCGGCACCCTTCCCGAGCGTAGCACCGACACTGTAATAATAAATTAATTGCTCTTTCCATTTTAAAAAAGGAAAGCAACATTTATTTAACGAAGGAGAAAAGCATCAAAATAGCTTTCTTTCTGTCGCGCCTGTTATACAGTCGAATTCGTACATATACACAATAAATTTGACTGGGTCTGGGGTTCAAATCCCAGTTGGTCTATGAATTATTATTTAACGTCGTATACCTCAATCTCGAAACTGACTACCAGGTCGATTCAGTCAGCAATAAAATGAATACTGGACCTATTCCGGGGTCAAAATGACCGGAGCATAATGAGCAATACACAATCATTTCTACTTTGAGACGAAGCCAAGATGTCGTAAAGCTATATCCTTTACCATCTCAAAGGGACAGATCACTCTTATTTGACGTTCACTAATCATATAATTCCTTAACATGAACAATATTAAACAAATATTTGACAAATAGTTGTTCCGAACACTAGCGTTGTGTTCGTCAAAGCATTAAAAAATACGTGTCAAACTAAAATATAATTGTTTACTCAAAGTAATTTGGTGTGGGGATAGCTACGACAACCTTCCATCCTTATTCGTTTCTTATATACCAACACCATTCTCAATACTGACGATCAAATTTGAAAAGTTCACAGCAATTTTCTCCGAGTACCTCCTTCAGGTTCCCGGTCATTCGATGAATTACCTCCACGCTACAACTCCTCGCACAACAATCAAACCGTGCCGCCGCCGCTTTGGACCCAAGCCTCCTCGCTCATCAATACTAACCACCCTCCCAACTCCCTAGCTGTTCTCTCCGCCCCTCGCACGCACAAACGCACACTGGTTACATCATTAGCATAAGTTCAATGCCGAGACAGATTACAGCCCATGGCACCACGCCCGCCGGCGCCCGCCCAAAGCACCCCCTTCCCACTCCACTTTTTTTTCTCTTCCAGATCCCCTTCCTCCTCTGACTGCATTGCCGCGAGCCAACGCTTCCGTGCCACCCGGATATTACGAGTGGCGTCCGCCCTGGGCAGTTACTGCCACCGTCGTTTTCCTCGAATATCCTCCACGATAGATTCATGAACATATCCAACTCTTCATCTACCAAGTATGTGACATCTTGCTATCTCCGAATAGCCATGAAAGGTGTTTGTCACACCCCACGAACTCTTAGTTGTATTTGTCATTTTTCTTTGTTTATGCATTCTTAGTCTTTTTCTTCTGAGCGGCTAAGTTCAGGATATTAGTACTTCATTTTCTACCTACAGACCAATCCATAGAAAGTTGTCCAGAAGTGATTATTTTTTTGCTAGACCAATTTTAGATCAAAAATTATTCTCCTTATTACTTATATTCTCCTCCAGTGCGAATAGCCCAAAGTATATGAAATTTTATTTCTAAATCAAACCGTTTTCCAAGGTTCTGTTTTTCATTTGGAGACGTAAACAGAAAATCTATTTTAACTCCAGTCCCAGTTAATTCTACACATTTGAAACAAGACCCAATTTGTCGTACATGCTCTGCTTAGTATAAGTGTTCATCATAAACAAAGACTTGTAGCGGAGAATAATTTACGAAATTTTCACATGAACTCTACGTTTGAAATAGATTAATATGCACTTTCAAGGGGAAGTTTGTTTTTTTTTGTTTTTTTTTTTTTTGGGGGGGGGTGAGATATAAAAGAATAAATTTTTAATAGTGATGCCACTGTTTAGTTTAAATTAACCAAATATGGAACCTGACATATTTCAATAACTTTTTATGTATTTCATACATTGAAATTTTATGAAAAATTCGAAATTTGAGGGGTGGTATCACCGGCGGTTAGCAGATAATAACCTTAAATTTATAGGTGTTACGGACCTGTGTATTCATAAATTGCAGTAAGATCAACTTTGATATTTTAGTCTAAACAAAATTACTGGTTTTTGAAAATTTGAATTTATTAACAAGGTCATCTTTTAGTTATTCTTCTTTTTTTGGTTTATAGCCATTTATGTCTATAAAAGTTTTAGATGATTTAATAGAAGATACAAACAGAAAGTCTACGCAACATAAGTACTTTTTCTTTATTAACATCTGGAACAATTTCCTGCCCTTAACCAAGCTCCTTCGAAAATTTTACTCAACGATCACTTACATTGAACTCCAAATAAATTTTGTCCCAACCATGATTCTGGGGGGAAATACTGAAACTGTAAGCTACTAAGATTCTGCTAGTTTAACTCTAGAGGATTTTGCTTTTCCTTTAAGCCCCAAAACTGAGCGATGAAAAGAGAATACATGCATTTAATACTAACGTACGTAACATATCTGATGAAAATTCATCAAGCTTAGATGATCCTATAGAAAACAGAGGAACATACACGAAGGAAGAATAGTTAAATTTATTTGACAATTTGAAAACAAATACAGCACCCCAAAAACTAAGGACATCGTTGAAATTCTTGATTTACTTCCATTTATGGCCACGCCATAATACCATTATGACCATTGTCAACCATATATATTCCTCCTTTACAATTATGTAGCGTGGACGAGAAATACATAAGTTCAGTAATACTCGGAGGAACTCGAACTCGCGAAAAAATCGTGTCGTTACGTCGTATAATAATATTAATAAAAGTGTTCTTATTTTGGCGACGCCTTAAGATCTGCTCTTCAGTCTAACCATTTAAAGCACTTTCATTTTTTTAAACAGGATGATAAATGTATCTTATTTCCATTTCACGCTAGGAACCAAAACTAGAGACCATCCCGGTGTAAAGCGATGGACTAAACTCAGAAAACTCCAATCAGGATGGTAGCTTTGTGCCGAACATGGAATAAAAACTGTAACAACAGTACTGTATAATTATGAATATACATATAATAAGTTATATAAATAACTACACGAGATAAAGATTGTATAGTAACAACTTGTTCAGTTATGTCACTGTATTTACAAATTACATAATATAATAAAATAACATATTAATAGATACATATTACGTATTACACTCTATTTACAAATTATATATTCAGTAGCTATCTCCTAATATATTAAGAGACCTGTTCTAAACTAGTTTGGAGCCCAAAACATTGTTTTACTCTTTTGTGCATATTATTGCATTTGAAATTGTATTAAAACAATGGAACCCTTAGAATATCCCATCGCAATGTACAGGAAGAATATTCAATAAACATGAATTCTGTGAAACTTGTACAAAAACAACTTTGCAGGTAATGTGCCCTAAGGAGAGACAGAGTATCTAACATTTAACCGCAAAATATTACAATTCTTCTCAGTCGCAATCCCTGCCACCCATTCATAAAATTGAAAAAAATGTCATTCAGTTAAATTAATAAATAATTATATCAACTCTCTTCAAATCCTGCCTTTTTGTAATTGTCGGTACTAGCTCATCTTCCGTACAATTATTTTTAGTCTTCGCAGCGTCTCCTGTGTCGGTATCCGCCTCCAGCGGAGCCACCACCGTCGCTGCCTTCCGTCTCAGAACCCGCACGCGCTGGCTTCCTCAGCGGGCCACTTAATGCATTGTGAATGAAACGACTCCGCACGCTTTTCTCTCGCCGCACATCTCCCTCGTTGTCTCTCCTCCTCCTCCTACCTTCACCGTCTTCCCCTTCCCATTTACTCCCCCCTCCCCACACACCTTCATCACATCCCTGTTGCTGGTTCTCTCTCCCCTCCACCCCCATCGCCATCTCACGGGAAGCGCTCCTCTCATAAAATAAAACGAAACATAAAAAAGATTCATGTTGCCAACTCACAGGCACGCCCATCTGTCACGCTTTTTTGCTTTTTTCCCTACTTTTTTTTCTACTTTTATTTCCTGCGTCTGTGGCACCAACAGCTGCCTCTTCTTTTCGAGTGCCCTTTTGGCCACTGCTCTCCTTCCCTCGACGTGCTTCTCTTGACGATACTTTGCGCAAAAAACAAAACAGGGAAGTAGAAAAAATAAAATAAAAATACCAAGGCAACAAGGATTGGCACAAACGCTCGTCCTGTCCTTGTGAAGAAGATACAATATACAAAGTAAAGAAACGAAAAAAATACCGTTTAAATGCTACATTATGAGTATACCTTAACGTTGAAGTAAATGTTTTGGTTTAAAAGTTTCTGTGTAGTTCTTCTCCAAATCACACTCTTCTTAGAGAAGAATAAATATTTTAATAAAAAAATCAAACCGACATACATAGTTGGAAATTGATTAATAATATTAAAGTTAAAGGGAGAATAACGTATACTATCGTGTTTACTGGAGATTCTGATAGTAGCCGTCAATGTAGCAAAAAAATAACATTTACACCTAGATGCAGATTTGAAATAGGTTTTGTGAAATTGTACAAAACATACATTGGGTTGTAATCAAATATATTAATTGACATGACAGCTCCAGCTGTCTAACGATTTCTTCATTTCTCATTTAAATCCATAAAATCCTGACACGTAAAAGCATGCATGAAAATTCTCAATTTTTAATCTTGATAAATAAGTCATAATTTATCTTCTCTGGAGAACAGAACTGATAAATAAGTATAAAAAAGAATTGATATATAATAAATACAGATCTACAAGCGACACCGGTGGTCCAGTATTCGCTTCTGTGATCCCGCTGATTGTGGGTTCAAACCCTGCTCAGTCGAATAGGTGAGGTTTTCAGTTAGGCTTTCCATGACCTACTCCAGACAAGTTTCAGTTCGGTACCATAAGTTCCCCGGCAACCCAATCATCTGTCCTTCCCCATTCCCTTACCCAATTCTAACGGATAGGTGGAAGAGCAGGTCTCATGACCTGAACCTCGCCATAAAGGCATAAAATAAAACAATTTCAGAATACAGGGATGCTGAATCTCCCGTTTCGTGTAAAATACAAATCCATTCTTCACTCAACAAAACATACAACACGTGATCTAGAAGGAAAACTTGGATAGTATATTCATTTGGACCCTATAAAAACAGTGAAATGTTCTGAAAAAGCCAAAAAATTGGTACTGGTGAGGCAGATTAAAAAAGCTAGTTCTGACAAAAAAACTACTATTTTGGTTGAAACACATTTTCTAGATAGTGTTCAAAATTTCTGTATCTTTGTAGTTTTACATGCGAAAAAGTTGCGTATAACATATTTTTACTCTGCTATGCAAAATGTGCTAAAATAATGAGTAATTTTAAATCTACAATATACGTGGTTGACAGCAAAGTGTAAGATGCTGATTAATTAGCTGCCAAGAGAACACACACGAACATTTCGAAACATTTTAGAGTAAACTGATGGAAAAACATTTCAAGAAAACGATGGTAGCATACACAATGTTATTTTGATTATTGAGAATAATTGTTTTCGATACCCAAACACTATTGGTCCTGACCCCATCTAATCGTAAAGAAACATTAGAACATAAAGGCCTTCTTATACTCGACGAGAGTGGGGCAGTGGGACGAGGCAGTTTTTCTTTTCGCCTCATGTTCGCTTGGCATCGCCCCACTCAGGGCACTACAACCGCCGCCACTGCCACCACTACCTTTGCCATCGGCATAGGAGGAATCTCCCAACCACCACCGACCGCGCCCGCTTGCACTTGGTCAGGTCAACCGTCGATGACATGAAGAGCTATGGGACCACAGACGAACAGGTAGCTGAGTGCGCCTTGGCAGCCTAAAGGCAAACAGACGAGGACATAGGTCGCCGTAAAGTTACCATTACCTACATCCTATTATATAACCACTAAATAATATTAAACGGATGAACTTAAAAAATTAAATAATAATTTATGGCACAAACATAAGTTTGAAATGGATATTTGTTAATATGTATGGACTACGAAATATAATGTTCTCTTTCCACCTATCCCATACTACACGGAAATAATAACGAACAAACATTAATAGTTTTCTGTATGGAATTGTAGATAATGTGCAATATTTCAGAAACTAAGGATGTATAAACCATATCTTCTGTAATTCTTCTGTATATGTAAGAGAACTGATCACCTGACCATATAAAATTATTTGTAATTTTCTTACAATTTTCGATATATAGCACAAAATTGTTAGTGAATTAATGTTTTGGAATTGATACCATTAGTGTTCTACCTTAAATTCTACTATTATTTTGAAAGGGCTTCTCTAATAATCTTATATTCATCTTCTGACGAAGATAGACATTCGTCGTCGCAACGTTGACATGATAATAGTTTAAAATTGCCACGGTTTATGAACAAAAATATTAAGTATGATGGTTAAAAATGTATGCACAAATAAATGCAAAAATATAATTTTGTGCATTGATACGATATATATGTGTAGTCAAAGTTTTTTCATTTAGCAAGTCCTTGAGCGTGTATTAGTTCCATCCATACACAAATCATTTGTTAAGATAAATTGTCGATAGAATATTTTTTTTCACCACAAGCGAACGCCTGTTAATGGTGAAGGCAGAGCGACCGGTAAGCTTCGTGAAAAGTGGACTCGACGGACAGGTAGAGCCAATTCGGGCTCCGGGGGTGTCAGGGAGGGGGTTCGGAGAAGAAACCCCGGCCGGCCGATGGGCAACGTTGCCACGTGCACGGGACCCACCGGCTGAGTCTCGCAGCTCGAGACTTCCGCGTCCCCCATGATTCTCGATAGTAATCTCTTACTACAAGTTGAAAACGCCCACAGAGGAGAGATTCTTATTAAAATGTATATAGAAACATTTAAGCATTTTATTCACTTCTACTATTTTTCAACAATTTTTATATCTAGGATGGTCAAATACGTCCTTAATAGGACTTTACAATCAATTTTGTTAACAGGTTAATTAAGGTAGTCCAACATATTACACAATAAGTGCAATATTTTTGAGATCGAGATGAAAATACAGCTTCACTTTCAAAACCTAGGAAACGAAGAAAACGTTTTGCGATATTTAAAAGCGGTCACCTCAAATATCTAAGTCTCCCAATTTTGTGTGAACAATCGGTCTCGATGTTGCCCAATTGGGTCCTCTGATATTTACGGCTTACTTCAATATTTTAATAATACTCATCCCCCATATATAAATTTTGGTATCTTATATCAAACATTTACATATTTCGATGACATGTGAAACTCATCCTTCCAACAACTAAAATGGAACTATCAGTCTTTTGACACCCACCAGAATAATATCCAGATAGTTACCATTGTTTGCAGTTGCGTATCTAGACCATATTCAAGGGGGGAAGACTAACCGGGGACGGATCTGGGGGGCATTTCTGTTAGAAAATTATTGTTTTAAAAGACAAATTTAATAAATATTAACTTTTAATAAAATACATCAACTCTTCAAATAGATAATTAAAAATTAACGCTATTAAATAGTGACTAAAATTAATTGCTTATAATGAGTAATACAAATATATATGAAAATTATGAAATAATTTAAGCAAAGGGATAGAAAACAGATTGAATAAAATGAAACAGCCACTAAAATTGTCGGATAATTCATTCCCTATATTGAGATCATTCTCGACGCGTTCGAACAAACATCACTCTTCTCTTTCTACAACAAATCGCGAAGTCGCGTTATTGACCAATAAACCACACTATACTCCCGTACTGTAACTCACTCATTGATGAACCATAGCGTCTGGTTCAGAAACCAGTGATTCACGATTACTCGGAAGGCGCGCAGACGCCAAACGCTAGTCTCTCGTCTCCTTTGCCGCCTCCTTCCGTCACCAACTTCTTTTCGAACTTTTCTTCTTTTCGATCTTCTGACGAACACACAGCTTTCCTTTCTTGTGAAGTCACATCTCGGAACTAGATAGGGAAGGTATCTACGTCTTCTTACTGGAGGGGATAAGATTATGAGTCAAATGTAAAATTTCCTGGCAAATAAAAAAGTTGCCCTTTGTTATCTGTCATCATGAACTAATTGCAAATAAAATTTTAATTAAAAAAAACTTTTTCAGTTCAAATAGATTTCTTTCTTAGAACTGGTACAGCCAACATCAACAGACATAACAAGGAAACACCAATAGGTTTTGTGTATTAATAAATTGAGTTCAAAATACATCTCATTGGGAAGTTGAATTCTTTGAAATTTATTTAATATTCAATGAAGAAAGTACTATTTTCTGAAAGAGCTCTTGCCACTTGTTATAAAAGTTAATAATACGACATTTTTTAATATTCTTCCGGATGTTTTCTGTATAAATCAGCGAACATTAGAGCCATTTTCAGGGTAAAAGTTAAGTAAAATTGAACCTTAAATTACACCAATATATGTTTTTAAAATCATTAATATTTAAAAAATAGTAATTTTACGAAAAAAAAACTGGTTTACTGTTATTCGAACAATAAGTGCATCATGACTTGACACTAACACTGCAACAGGAACTTGACACTACCAGCGCAACACTATAAACTGGAATTATATTATGAACCTTCCGTAAACAAGTTAATTAACACATACGCATTGTCTTGTGTTCACATACGACATCTTTCAAAATAGTATTATTTTAGTTAAATACATTTTAAACGGTATAACCATTTTCTTCTTAAAATAATATTAAAAAACAATAAAAGACAAGTAAAACATTAAAACTTCTCTGATAGTCTTGACCGTCAATATACCTAAAATACACAGATATCGTTAATAGAATTCCGACACAAGATATCCCATATATAACGATGTGCGAATGTACGCAAGGTAGTACGCTTTCTCTTTTATGTTCGGCATTTTATCGGAGTAACAGAGCTGAAGTGAGCGCTGAGCGTATGGACTCTAATGACCTAGATGTTGGCGAGCCTAAAGCCCCAATTAAAAACAAAATTACTTATCAACATCGAAAATACAACTCAGCAAGGTAATCTACATGCTTCAACATCAAGTGCAGCTCCCATGTCCACTGCTCAACCTGCTACACAAATACATCAGAATCTCTGAAGTGATCAGAAACAATCTCCTTTTGTCGATTAAGAAACAGAGAGCATTCACGGAGTATCATAGAGCTGTTGTGGCACTGATAACTTCCTTTCAACTCCACTTTTACAGTCCTCGCAGCAAAAGAAAAGTAATGAGGGAAGAGCCCAAAGACCATGTGAAAGTCGATGAGCCAATGACAGCATTGCGAGATTGTTGACTCTTCGTGTCGTGGTAGACGCGTGGGCGCTTTACTCGTGTCAGCAGAATCACATTCGGATGCTGCCGCTTCAGTTGATAAGTAGAGAAAGCCATAATTGATATGCCACCTATTGACGACATAGAGCTTGATCTCTAACCTTTTGCAGAAAGAACAGTATCTCAAAATAACTTCTCCACGGATTAGAGCACTGTTACGGCACACCACAAGCCCATATGCGATGTGCGTAAGCTTTTTGGTGGAGAAGTGGGATTCAACCATAAACCACAACCTTTCTGGTAGAGTTCGCTGCCACCAGCTTGGTTTCCCCAAGCATCAAACGCACGAGTAATAACAATAAAACATTTAATTCAAATTAAATAAAACTCTGAATATTTACAAATGTAGACAAACTCGCAAATCATAAATACAAGTTTGAACTTGTTATTACTTGATATTGCTATCTAAAAGCAATAATTACACACAGTTATAACTACTGGTGTTATGAATTAACTCGGAAATCTACCCAGATTATCCGAAGTTCAAAAAGTTCCAAGTTGCTATCTCGAAATAAATAACTGTT
>NNCF01126904.1:147574-167012 GCA_002313205.1 Laupala kohalensis
AAAACTGCCTTTTCGGATGAACACTATTTCTGTCAACTGCTGAAATATTCCATATACACTCACTTTCCTTCTCCGGGGTGTTCATCTCAGTTTCCAGAAGTAGGTGGGAACTGGTCAATCTCTTCACAATACGAGAGGTCTTAACGCGCACCTTTCCTTGTTTGGGCGGCGACGGGCCTGGCTTAATCGCCTTTGGAATTTCCGGCGAGCACAGTGCTTGAAAATGTTATTTCAAAATCTATACTGGCCACGATGTTACAAGCACCCTTTGTGTGGGTGCTGAGGCATGCCGTTCGGAACAGGTGGAGATACGCTAAGACATCCATCGCAGCAGATATGTTACAACGCCACGCCTCTGCTCAAGTATTACATCTCGTTACTTAACTTACACCGCGACGACTATACCTATAAAACCCTCCCTCCTCTTTTCGGTCAGAGTTATGTAGCATAAGAATGATATAGGTATGGGTTCGTGGTAAACTTACAAGCACAATAGAAATAAATTATGTAGAAGACATCTTGTGTCGGAAATGTTCAGTATCCAAAATAGATTTGCAATCAAAATAATTCAATCAATAAAAATGTGTTATAAGGACACAATAAAACATTTATTGATAAACAATAACCGCAATTACAAATATAAACTAAGAAATATTATTTTAACACTAATATAAATTACTGTTACGGAGAATTATATTATATGCATGAAATGAAAAGTAATGGTCCTCGCTTGGGATTGTAATTTAATACGCGAACAATTATATTGCAGTTCAATTTTCAACCTTCCCAACGAAAAACGCAATTATTTCGTTGTTTATGTACATATTTTAAAAATATTCAACGCAAGTATCATGAAAATGCCCGGATGAATTCTAATAATTTGTTGCATTTAAATTAACGCATTCCATCTACATTCGTTTGCCATAAATGCGTAATATTAAGTTTGTTTTATTTCAAACAATAGCTTTTCAACTGGAAATAAAAACTTGACGATCAACTATGAAATATCGCTCCCATTATAAGCTCGGTAAAACTTCAGGAACACCAGCAGTTGTGTTGGCAGTAACTACGAGAACCTCGCTAGTAGCTATATAGTTGGAACGGGGGTGAGATAGCGGCGAAAGGGAAATCAACGCAGAGGGCCGAAGGAAAAGGGTGGGAGTGGGAAAAGGGGAGGGCCACGGTGGAGACGCGGCGAACCGAGCCAAAATTACTGCGGGCCGTCCTCGATTTATTGGCGCTATCTATTGTCTTGCGCTCTATATAACGTATTGAAGCAGCAAGCAGTCCACCGCCTTCGACTCCGTTGTTACAAGCCATCCACTCTGTCGCAGGCCCCGACGATGCACCCTCCACCGACATCCCTCCCATTTATTGGGGGTGAAAACTTTTGTTTATGTGCGTGAAAAATATGTCAACTTCGCAAATATGACACAACTCTGATGTCACTTCGTCAAACCCTAGTTAGGGGAAAATAAATTTCAATTTCAAACGTGATAATTATCTCCTTGAGAGCAATTTGGAAATTCAAAGAACTTTTAAAAAAATATGTCTCAAAAATTGAAAATGACATAAAATATCTCTCATTCTATCATATAACACGTGGTAAGCTGCCTAGCAGGTAACCTGTCCGGCAAGCTGCGAGGTAGGTTATCTACCTACGAAATCTGTTTACACGGGGCAAGTAACCTACTTGGTTTCTTGCCTATGAATTACGAAGAGAGTGCTCATGGGTCGTATGTGCGAGTGAAATGAGGGGTAAGATTCCACGAATTCCAATATTTCATGAACCATCACACGAATCATGTAAACTGCTTCTGGACAAGAAATCATGAACCAGGGAGTGGCTGCAATACCCATGACGCATTAATAAATAATTAAACGAATTTTCGGGTATTTTAGACACATTAAAAATTGCATTAAATTTTACCCAAAATGATACTATTCTATGAAAAATCATTAACACAGAATTCACATTCTGAACAAGAGCTCTATAGTTCATTGGCTATAAAACATTGAAAACAAGGAAAATGGAGATAAAAAAAATTAATAACACAAATAAGTAACGAAACTCACACTAACAATTATGCACCTAACCTCACATGCTGCTTGGAGAGGTGAGGGAGGTTACCTGCCTCAGATCTACTATCCGAGATAAGTAACCTGCTTCGCGAAATTACAGGTAGTTCATTTCTGAAGCAGGTTACGTTTACACCGGGCAGGTAACCCGGGGGTAACC
The DNA here is from genome assembly GCA_002313205.1 of Laupala kohalensis. Lineage (NCBI taxonomy): Eukaryota > Metazoa > Arthropoda > Insecta > Orthoptera > Trigonidiidae > Laupala > Laupala kohalensis. Next base: position 149,814 of record NNCF01126904.1, read on the forward strand.
TGTCTCGCAGCTTGCCCCGTGTAAACAGACCTATAGGGAATCATGTTTGCAGAGTACCACCTTACAATAGTCACAAAGGACATAAAAAATAGCGAAATGATCTAATAATGTTAGGTAGGAGGAATCTGCACATCTTGCTATTAAAAAAATTCATTAATTATATATTCAGTGGGTCCATTGTATCGTGTTAGTTGGAAATAACATACCTGTTATCTCGTATTTCGTATTGACAGCAAATAAACTAAATATTACACGTTCTTGACTCAAATAGAATATTTACTATTATGTATATAATGTTCACTCAGTGCACTTAAATGAATTTTATCGAGTCGTAAGTAGCGTCACGAAGGAGGCAAGTTAAGAATTAAATAGTCATGAAATCACTGAGTGATCAGTAGCAACACCTAAGAGGTAACGTAGGAACGTGATACAATTCGAATTCAATTTGGTTTATAAAATACATTACAAAACAAATAGTACATCTTTAAAACGCAAGACAACAATCCTGTCTATGGTCAGAAAAAATCTTTGTAATGAGTATAACCTAATTTTTAAGCACAACGAGAGAAAAGGGGATTTTTACACAAAGTCACATTTAAAAAATTAAATATAAAGATGCATGCAGTACATTACCAGTAAAACTTCACAGTCAAAGTCACTCACCTGAAACAAACAAAATAAAAATTAATAAATGATTTTTTTTAAGTTAATGGAAAAACAATGACAAAAAATTATCAATTTACTAAAATAATTGGAATAATATTTTCTTTCAAAGAATTACCCTTGCATTCTGCCGTCCTGTCTCGTGTCCTGAAGAAGAATATAAAAAACAACTTTAGGATTTTTCTTTCGTCTACTAGCGATCGACCTCCATTAGAATACCGAACAAAAAAAAAAGAAAAAGGAATAAATAAAGAATTTTTTTTCAAGCGTAAAACACGTGTAGCTACACGAACGTTAAATAAAAACTTATCGATGAGTCAATAGTTAAAAAAATAAATCTCATACTAATCACTCAAGCTCATAAACAATGACACAAACTTCTATAAAATTTGTTTCCTTGGACCTCAAACAGCAAAACCAATTTTATTCGCATTAAGTTCTAATATTAGAGGCCAAATACACGGTGATTAGGTAAAATGATATTGGAATATTTTGCGAAGTTTTTATAGAACCTACGCTTGTTACATCACAAATCAATCGCAAGGGTGTGGCAATACCAATATACCATCAGCCAATGCAATTCCCCCTAATTTTGTTTTGGGTTTTAGCACGCGGGAACTATTGGTTTCAATTTTCAGTAGAATGTGGGTTACTACAATTATACATTTAAAAAATAGCACCAACCGCCATTTGATTAAAACCCAAATGCGGCTCACCACAGAGATTCCAAAATAAATGAAGCATCCGAGAAGGTTGTTTTCAATAATAATGAACGAGTGATTATGTTTATTAGAACGTGACATGTAATAAATGCGATCGACACGCCCAGCAATTTACAACACGTGAAAGAATTAATAATGGTAAAATTAAGCTAATAAATGTAATTTCGTTTTTAATCAATAAAACATTACCTAGAAACCTCACAACGAAGTCTAACTCGTGATTCATGAACTTTCAACGTGTGGTACTTGGTCGAGGAAGTCTGGAGGTATTTGTCTAAGGATGACGAAGGAAACCTCAGATGAAAACTTCATCCTGTTCAGCAAAGAAGAAGAAGAAGAATAAAAAGACTAAAATGAAATAAACGTCCAGTTTTAATCAATAAGAGACTCCATTATCTGGACCAGCGCTGTCCAACTGACTACCCAAAAGTTACAGTACATTTCACACTAAGCGTTGGGGGGCACAACTTTGTGTTATAAATATTAGCTATCAGAATTAATATTTGACGTGGCTTGTCCGGTGAAAAAAAATAGAAAATTGTATTCAGATTTACCCAGTAATACATTATAGTATAAAAAATTTATAATAACACTAAGTATTACAAATAATTTTTTTAAATGAAGAAATATACTAATTATTTTTTCGAACATGAAATAATATAAATTTGTTAATAAGAATCAAATAGTAGCGAAAACAAATAAATAATTCCAACCCAATACATTTATTTGTCGGGCAACATTTTGCCAAAACCCCAACCCATGTCCAACCGATAGATCGAACGAGCATAGACAATGGCCCGAGGGCTAAGATAAGTTGGACAGTTCTGATCTGGACGACCATGGTCCTCTCGGTTGAAACTTACATAGATTGTTATTTCAAAAATTTGGAGACTTTGCATTGTGAGAACCATCCATACCAGTCGGTAATTTTTTTAGGTACGATTTCAAATCAATAAATCAAGGTTTTGTTCATGGTACGTATAGATGTAATAGACTTGCGCATAGAGGAAAATAAGCGATACGAAACATTTAATTTACTTCGAGAGACCTTGACTTTTTCATTCACACAATGTAAACAATCAAATTTTCTGTTCTTTGGAATCTATACTAGATTAATTTTCTTATAGTAAAGTGAGTACAAAAAACAATCCAACTCGAAAATGAAGCCATATTAGATTGCCATTTCATGCAAACACATCTATTCTGAGCTTTTATCAAAATACTTAGAGCTATTTTTTGAAAAATATGCAAATGCATGTATTGCTCGTTTCATAGCACTCGTTAGGGAGAGAAGACGCCACCCGTGTTTATCATACACAATATTGATTTAAAGAAAATATTGAAGCATGATGAATACATAAAAAACAATGTCATTTATCTCTTATAGAAAACCTATTAGAAAAATTATAGAATGATAAATAGCAAATTATAAGTACACACAGAACCACTCATAAACGCAATTCCCATACACTATATGAAACGGTTACATGTTTTTCGACCAGGAACATTATTTCTATAGGACACTGAACGTCACAAACATTATCACTAAAATTCCCAAATGTATCGCACACAAATACGTTCGACAAAAATGCCCAAAAAACTTACCATGAAAAGATTTTCATAAAATTTTCTGAAACAAAGTATATCTACAACACGGACTTCGCTGCAAAAACAGAAAACGTTTATGATCCCAATCTGCGACAGCTCCATCAGTATCATGTCATCATCAATTTGCGTTGTATCATCCAGCCAAAGCGGGGAATATCAATCACGGGACGCCGCCATCGCCATCCTACTTCGGCTCCACGGTCGTCACTCCGACATTCCGATCGGGCACGGGTGAAACGGAATTTTACAGGAGGGTTAATTTATTACTCATTAGTCGTGTACCGCGAGAGATCAAAATGCAATTTCGCTATAAACGGGAAATAAAAAATGGATTTAGACGACGCTTCAAAAGGTAAATAAATGAATCGAATTTATATTTGTTTGAATTTACAGTAAGCTACACCATAATGCGGGCGAGCTTTTTTTAATGCTGGCTTGTTTAATAAGGCAAGTCATAAAGGGTAATTAAATTTTTTACAGCGTTGCATGTGAAGTTCATGGTGCGTGATTTATATGAATACTGAAACCCTTGAATTACACTAAATAAAGCTATTCAAAATTTATATTTCCAAATCATACGCATTGAAATCATCTGTATCAACATTGAACATCATTTTGTATAATATCCAAGTGTTCACGATGTGAGTATAAAATTTCAAGAAAAAAGTTGAATGACTACGTAATAACAAAAAATATATGAAAAGAAATAATAAATATCCCAAAATATACAAGGTTTCACAAATCCAGTAAAATGTGATCATTATAACACAATATGTGCCGCAAATCTCCAGGTTTCTATTACAATGTGTTCATATTTACAACAATAATGGTTCTATAAGTATTAGAAGCTTGAAAAATTCCCGTTAATATATTCTCCAATATAGTATGACTATTTCATCTAGTCTGCATTTATGCACATATATAAATAATGGTGACGATCAGTTAAGCAAGCTAGTTAAAATACTTCATAAATTTACAAAATTTTATAACATGAAACAATAAACTACTAGAATACATAAAAATTACTAAAGAACTAACATTTGGATTTTCAAATTTAAAAAAATATTCGACTTCTAATGATTTATTTATGTTTTATAATTTTGCAAGCATAGACATGTTTTGAAATAAAAACAAAATAAGTTACATAAATGGTCACGTTTATTTATTTATAGAATTATTATTTTCAATGCATCATCTTACCTGTCACATTATATATTTAAGTTTAAGGGTAAATTTTTGTTTTTTTTTTCCTATTTGCACTTATTACAATATTTTCTTTTGCATAAATCCTCTTTCAAATATTTGAATAATGCCGCAGGTAAAGTTCACATCCGAAAGAAGAATTTTTCCACCACCATCGCCACAAAGGATTCACTTCGCTATCGTTATTTGTGAATGACTCGCGCCGCAGATAAAGCCGTCAATCTTTTCACTCCCACCCCCTCCATGTAAGAAAAGAATACTGAGGTGAAGTTCAAACATATCCTTCCTGGGACTAGTACATCCGCAGGGGTGGAGGTACAGAGTAAATGTGATACCACGGTTATCTCGTGTCATTGACGTCGCAAGCAAATATTCAACAATCCCCCACAATTTCAGTGCACGACATGTTGAAACGTTTTCAAAGCTGAAGATCATAAGAATAGCAAATGCGTCCGATCAGGTATTTCAGTTTATTTTTTATTTACATTAAAAATATTTCGTCAGTTTCTCCTTCTTCGTTTGAAGGTGAACCCCGGATTCTTTTGAATTGATATAAGATAGAATATGTTCTTGTAGAGCTTAAACATAAGATTTGTCTCAACACAAACCAGAGTATTTAGTTTTTAATATTAATATAACTACTAATCATATAATTTTATTTACACAGAAAATAAATTTTATTTACATAGAAACAATCCATTGGAAATAATTATGCTCAGATATCTTCAAAGGTCATCAAATGTATGTCACCTCAATCGAATTTTAATGAAAACTATTTTTTATAGATTTAATGTACAATTCTTCATTCAAGAAAAAGTTCTCGAATTCATGAAAATATTTCATGGGTTATCACAGAATTGCGCGGCTGCCGTGGCATGCATTCCGGAATGGATGGCACTAGAGCCACCCCTCGCAGAACACACAAGGCAACGCCGCACTTTCGCGCCATTGGTTACATCTTGTTACTTTTCATTCGCCGCGAAGGTGTAGGATTAGATGGGAGATCGAAATGAAAGAAAAGGACACCTCAAAACCTGTGGACATGACATTCCAACCTTACCTTGCGGATACTACAAAGTTGAGGTGTCGCATTCATAGGTTGGGATGCTACATCCAAAGGTTTGGAGAAATTCTTTCTTTCTTCTGAATTTGGATGTCACATCCAAATCAGTTCTCTCTGTACACTGTCACTTTATCCCTCGCCATTTCTTCCCTCAAACCAGCAACTTAAACAAAACATCGAAAGAGCAACTCAGACCTCCATCGGCCGTGAAACGCGTCCACAGAGCAAGCGCTTTACGTATGCATTACACATCTCTCCATCACAACCACAATCCCACGCACATATGAACTCGGGTGTACGGCCGTCCATATGAAAACGCGTGAAATCCTATGTCGAAGCCAGTATTAACTCGATTTTGGAATATTATAGTAGTCCCATATTCATGTAAAATCCCCAATCACGAGACATCACATAAATAGGCTTATTACACTTTTCACACATTAAAAACGACAAACCTTCCGCCAAACGAACTTCTAAATACAAATAAAGGCACACTTTCAAAACATCATGGAACATTTAATTAAAATAATTTCAAAGTTATTGATTTTTAAACTGTTGTCGAGTTACGAATACGAGCGAGACTATAACAAACTAACAAATGTTTAAGATGGCGAGAACATCAGGTAAGTTGTTTTCTGAAGAACACTTGGATTTCAAAACCATATGCCAGTATCAAGAGGATTCTCTCGCAACAGCAAAGTAGATACAATGTGCATTGTTGACTAGAGTCTCATGATAAAAATTCATATAAAACCAAGATATTAGTTTCTCTGTACATTAATGAATTCTTAAAATATGAATTTTCTTTTCAAATTTCAATTTATTTTAAAATTAATAAATCTAGTTAAGAATGGGTAGAATGTGATAACAATATGGCTCTATAACTCCAAAACCTAAGAATGTGTTTAATATATAATAATACTTTACAAATATTGAAGTAAATTCCAGAGATAAATTTGTTTCCCCATATCATAATTGCGAAGTTTATATTAAAATCGTGCTAACACAACGAAAGCATTAGAAAGTATACCTACGAAGCTAATCGAAAAAATAAAGATCTAATATTCAATAAACGCACAGGTCACACTTCGTTAGCAAACTCGGATCGTGTTCGAAATTAGAGCATCCAAACAAAAACTTCGACGCAGATAGACTTATGACCGGCGCAGCATTTGCGGCGTAATGATCGCCACCGGATCGCTGCACCCGATTTCCAGGACATAAATTGCATTCGCGGGAAGAGCAACATTTCCGCGAGAGAAGCGTGGGACAGGGTGTGAGGGCGAGGAGGGATGAGGAGGGGGGATGCGCGGCCAAAGTCGAAACAACTGCCTGCTGACGCGGTAGGGCGCGCGCACCGGCCCGTGGCAGAACTCGTAATTTGTAGCCATACGGAGATGTTTTCCCCCGCGAACATTAATCCCGGTGTTTGTTCCTAATAATGCGTTCGCGAAGCGCAACTCGCAATGCGATAGTTCTTTCCGCCTCGTTAATTCCGCCATGTCGACTGCTGCATTAGAACGCCGTTCGGAGAGCAGGACGTTTCGCGGCAAATCCATCCTGAAATCTGCGGCTTGCATTGAAATCGTTTATAATTAACCCCCGGTTGATCATGTCTGTAATTTATGGTTAATCAAATTTTAGCCATTTACCTGCAACCGGCTCTTTGTTGTCAAGCGGCGGCGGCGGCGGCGGCGGCGGCGGACACGGTGGAGTGAGGCGCGGAAATGGGAAGAGGGAGAGTGAGCGCGCTGTCAAAACGTGAGCAGACCGCTGGCTGCTGCGATATATTCGAGCAATCGTTAATCGAATAGAATAGTAGCGTATATTGTCCTGCATGAATACGTGTTATTTAGAGAATATATGGACTGTGTTATTGGGCGATACGACCTAATAAGAGAAACAAAACAAGCGCTCTTTGACAGGTCGCGGAAAGAGGTGGGGAAATCAACCGACAAATACGATCAGCGGTTTCCAGATTTCCTCATTACCTTTTCCACGAACTGATCGTCGCTGGAGAGAAATGAGAGATTGCTGTATAAATGACGGAAGCGATATACAGTACAATTGGAAGTATCATTAGGGGAAAGGCGATAATAACTAAATTTTGGTTGGAGGCACTACTATACGAGAACGGAGGTTTGCAATTACTTTACGAACAACAAAACTCGTGTCTTTCTCAAGTTATCAAGTTCACACAATTTAGGAGATTTAAAACAGAAAATGTTTTATAGGTTAATTTTAAAGATTAATAGGGTAATCTGAAGCGTGCAACGAGAAGAAATAGATAATTTTATCGTGAATAAGAGTCTAGCTAGGGTGCAAATTTACTGTAACTCCATAAAATGTAGAACAAAAATATTTGAAACAGTGATACAGACTTAAATGGACAGTAAAATTATTATCTATAAACAATCAACTGAGATTTGCAGAACCCAATATGAGCAGAGCAGACGAACAGAACCCAAAAAGAAACATTTAACGCAAGTCATCACGTGAAAGATTCAAGAAATCAAACGGGAATAAACTAATTATGCAATTTATTCGCTTGTAACTAATATTTTGGACAAAGCTGCCAAAACAAAGCTATCGACAATAACACGTGTTATATATTTCTCCTAATACCACGGTGTTAAGAACTCAGCAATACAAACAAAAGATTTTAAAAACACGGAAAGAACCAGCAACCTTGACACAAATTGAGTTGTATTTTATTTACGTTCGTCATTCGAAATTAAGAAATTACAAACACACTAACCTCACAAGAGCGATTAATTGATATCCCTTCAATGTTTCAACAAAGAAGAGTGAAACTATATGGCATTATGATGAGGATTAATCGCACTCTCTCCCTCAGATGAATTTACCCGGCTAAAATACTCCATTAATTCCATTATAATCATTAGGAAAGGAATCAAATGTTAAACTTCAAAACAAATGCACTATTGCAGCTTGCGATAATTTATACATGTATACAATGCATGGGATATAGCGTGCATTTCTATGGAATTCTGTAATATTGTGAAAATATTTTTATAGCTAAATTTCACATTTAGTCAGTACTGTTTTGAATAGAAAAGGGGTAATACGTATTGACACGAGACAAAGGGGAATCCATATTAATTACAAGCAAAATCTAGGTACAAAACTTGAGAAAACTTTAGAGGAAAATTATAGTAAATACAAACATGCATAAAATCTCCGAATTAAAAATCTTTTTAGATCCACGTAAGATTTGTTATATCTGGGGGGAAATAAATCATAGCATTCGCATCAACGCGTTTCTCAGTAAACATCATCCACATGTCATTTTATTTTAACGAACAATAAAAGCAACCTCTATTCTCACAGATGGCAAAGATGCGCAAGAAATTGCTAAGGAGGTCGGACAATTAATGCCAAACGACGATTTTAATGAAACCTTAACCGTTCATTACCACAAACGAATTCGAAAGATATATGGACAAATAAAGATAAAACTATACCTGATTTTAATAAAAACGTACGGGAAGAAGACGTATCGGAAGTAAATGATTAAATTAGTTGAACGAAAATGTTTGATATGAAACATAAATCAATGTTTCCCATAAAATGCAGAAAACGTGAACATACTTCTTCAGGAATATACGCAATTCGTATACTCGAAGTCTTGTTTCTTCGCTTCAAGAAATTAAACTTAAGAAAAAAATCATGAACGCAGTCTTTATAAGTTTCTTGTATATTAGTCGCGGTAAATTACTTTTTGTCCTCAACGTGGTGGTCTTAGGCAGTTTGTAACAGCTCTCTTGACAATAGTTTATTTATTTATTGTCAGTCTAATTGGCTTCATGTTGGTATAGCGCTTGGTCCCAGTGTAACCAACACTTATACTTCGCTATCGTTCATAAGAGTAATGATTTTTGCACCTCACGTTATGTTGGCAGGACATTTGAATTTCTGAAAACTTAAATCTATGGCAATATCGGCCATCAATTCAGTGAACTTGGTCTTGTGGCGCTTTTCTGTTCCTTCTGTATCGAGCGTGTGGAACGAATATTGGCTAGTGACTTAGTTTGTAGTGTTATCGTACTGTATTTCTTTACAGCAAATAGTCGCTTTCGTAACTACTATAAATATTTATTTGGATATAACTTGAATTCGTGGAAGTTGGCAATTCGTGTTAGGCAGCCATGTAGCATAATTTTCGGCAAATACATGACTGAGTATATGTGTTTAATCTTACATCTCTAGCGGGGGAGTGAATATTGAATTGATGAGTTACACAATCAGGATATAAAACAAGTGAAGGGCTCGTAAGTATGCTGAACGATATTCTTTTTTCTTCTTCTTTTGGAACCCCCTAAGAAAATTTCTGTGCAAAAGGAAGAGATCACTGGCCAATGTGAGTGGTCGCCGCAGATGCGGCAGCAGCGCAGCCACCGGCCGCCGATGAAGAAGGTGGAGTGACGCAGAGTGTGAGGGGGGGAGGCAGAGCGCTTGAGAAACGGTAGAAAAAGCCGCCCCGCAGGCAGACAGCGCCGCCGTCGAGGGCAATGGCGGTTGGTCGGTCGGTCGGTCGGACGGAGAGTGACTGCGAAGGCGGTGGCGGCCGAAGCCGTGAGGCACCTGTGCGGGTGACCACTGAGCTAGCGACTCATCGCGTCCAACACATTCGGGGCTTGCGGAACACGAATCAAACCTATCGAGATATCGTTGTTTGACACTATAAAGCTCTTCTGAACAGTAACATGTTTTGTTATCCCTTGTTTATAACCGTTTTGCACCATCAACAATTTAAAAAGTCATAAGATTTTGAAAGAGCCTAACTAACGTAAGATCACTTCCTCAAAAAAGTACTACATATTTGCTTGAACATATAAACATTAATTACTCCTCCGCGGCCCTTCCCGCCACCTCTTTGTCGATTCTCTCGTCTCAATTTGCTCAGCCGAATCGAGATGTTTCCTTTCGAGATCTCATTTTCATGAATTCGCGTAATATAACAACTTTTGATGCGTATTGATCCTAAATAAAATACAACGTATGACACAATGCACAAGAAGCGTAACTTACAGTACACGTCTTCTCGAGGATTATTAATTAAATTTTTGGAACATCAGGTTGCAAGTAAAAAATAAATTATATTAATGAAAATTACACCGTGTCTTCCGTAAATCGAATTCAAGTAATTTTCGAGGTTTCTCAAGGATTCAAGGTTCGCATGATATAATATCAAGTGCCACCTCCTTCTTCGTTTCCGTTAACTTCGTTTTTCCTCCAATAATTTTCTTTTCTTTTCACGTCATTTCCGAATCTAAATACCCACAGTTCTAAAATACGTATCAGTACACCCTTACCGTACCTTTTTTCCATCATGTAATGGATAATGTGTGTGTGTAATGACAGAATGTATATAAATGATTGCCAGATGAATAACAGAAAATACATAATAAATTGATAGAATGAATAAAAAGTCAAAAACAGCTGGGACACAAAATTCAGTATCGAAGATCACTCAAAGTTTAATAGGGCAAGATCTGGTTTGTGAATGATACCATCCCTTCCCGGTGGCGCTGGCGAGGCGCGTGCGTGAGTACTTCCGACAGGGGAACGAACGCGTGAAACTGGTCGCAATGAAAGCAGCGGCGGAGGCGGTGGTGGAGGCGAAGGCGGTAGTGAATGGGTGCGCAGACGCTGATGCAGCTGAGATACTAACAGGTGCACGACCCTCCCTCAACCATCGCCAACGCCGTCTACATCGCCCAGAGACCCGTCTCCATGGACACACACTGCCTTCACATGTGACGTCTACACTTCATACCGAGGCAAAGGTTTCTATAGATACTTCAAAGAAACGTTTTTCTATCTTTTTAGGGAAGTTCAAAACCCTTAATTTAACATTCTATGCGAAACCAACAAAATATTAATGATTTTCTAACAGCTAAAATAAAGTTAGTTCATTTTTGATCATGGAAAAACTCTACATAGTGCAAATGATATGCAATCCAACATTTGAAAATAATTACTGCTTATATTTATTTAATTTACTATTACAGAGAAACACAAGTAAGACAACATACATTTAGAAAATGAGCAAAAACAATACAAATGTCATTCGATAATGCAATGTCATGTTCTGTGGATCTGTGACTATTAGTACATAACGAAAAAATCATTAACGAAGTTTGTGACAACCGTACAAGTTTTGGTCAAAATATATTAAAACTTACATTAAACCCCGAATGTTAAGGTAATTCAGGTCTGTTCATAAACTTGTGTTTAGAACCTTCTAACATAATTTAGCCATATATCTTCCATCATAACATTTGATCATTCCTTAAAAAAAAATTAACTTGCAATATTTAACAATCCCAGGTTATAAAATAATCAATCCGTTGACGAGTTTAAATTTTATCATATTTTGATGTCTGCGCTCCTCGGTTTGAAAATGAACCGTAACGGTTGTAGTCGTTTCTGTTAACGTAACATTACTGAGTTTCGGGCAAATACATAGTTCTGATATTTACAAAAAGATTATGTAGTTAAATAATTTTGCTTTCTTTTCACGCCACGTAAAAAATTACCAACTAGTTGATGAATGATAAATTAAACGTCGTTTTTTTGTTTCTCAAACGACGTTTAATGTATCATTCTTTGACAATGTAGCTAATGTTCCACAATTACCAAGTACCAACTAGTTATAACATATCCTACGTGCATATACCACTCTTACATGCTTCTAAAGTCTGGTGATGACAGACGATTATCGGGTCTGAACAGAAATTATGCGACTTTGATCTCATAACACAAATATAAATTGTCCTTCCGTTTTTTCTGTTGAAAGTACTTGAACCGAAAGTGTCAACATTTTATTTATTTCATACATCATAATGTGGCATAATATGAATTTTGAAGTAAAGTTTATTTTACTGAATTTGAGATGTGAATTTTAAATTTTTAATTTTAATGAATTAAATTATTTCATACGCTAAGTGAAAGCTCGAATATTTAAATACAATAGTGATTAAAATTAAGTCATAAAAATGTGTTTCTTAATTACGGGAAACACCTAATGTACACAAACTATTCCTGTCGTATTATTTTTATAAATTATATTTTCAAAAATGCACCAAAAGCAAATTTATAGAACTCTTTTTCCTTTGGGTCTCCCAGTTCAAGTATATTTTTTAAGAATATTTTTCAATTTTACGAGTCTCCGATGCAACGAATAAACGGGGTGGACAAAAGGAACGAACAAGTACGCTAAACTTTTACTGTAAAAAGTTTTACTACTAAAGTGAACATCAGAACCGTTATTAATATCTCACTGTTACCTGGAGGCAGTAAATATTCTACTAGTTTTAATATTTAAGCCAGTGAAAATTCTTTCCGTATACGATAAAAAGCTAACAAGCTTATCCGTATAAACTAAGTGAGCAAGGTAACGATAGATAAAATATGTCAAATTTAACCAAAAAGTTAAGAATAGGAAACCTACTATCATTTTCAGGTGTACCGAATTAAACATTGGAAAGGTTTTGAGGTTATTTGTTTAGAAGATTGAGAAAATAACGATGGTACCCGCTGAATACTGTTTGGAGATCTCACTCTTCCAACTCGCGCCAGGCGAAGTAACTGACACTTCAAAATTACACCTCTGCCATTGAAGACGTGAAACACGTGTAAGTCTACAGAAACTTAAAATTTTTTCAGAAGGTGCAGTGCGCTGATACAAAGACATTGCGAAGAAAATAAATCTTTGTCAGAAATGACTTAACATATTTAATTTCGAAATTAAATAAAAGCTAAAAAAAAAACTTTCAAAGGCATTATTTGGTACTCTGAAACATCCATTATTAACATTTATTTCTAGTAGATCTTGAAATCTAATCAAATAAAAATATACATAACGTACAATTCGCGAAATTTTTTATTTATAATTCTAAGATGGTGAAAATATTTAAAAAATTATAACACGACTTATTTACTAAAAGTTTACAGGATGACTTTTTTAAACTTGTTGAGTGGTTTGTTTCGAGCATCTCACATCCATCGTCCGAGAACAGTCAGTGGACCACAAGGAGCGGCAGTGAGAAGAGATGTGACAACGTCGCTTCGTTATGGCCACTCCGACGGTCGGGCAGTCTTCGGCGGGTCGGGTGGACCGACAGCGCAGCGGCGGTGGTGGCGAAGAAGGCGGCAACGCTAGAGCAGGTTTGTGGTAATACCTGGAAGGTACGGCCACGCACACAGGCAGCGTTGGCGGCAGCGTGCGGGAGAAAGGAGAAGACGCCTGGGCAGTAGAGAGAGGGGGTGGGGAGGAGGGATGGAAGAGCGTAGGAGCGGAGAACAGGTTTTTTCTTCAGCTCCATCCTTCTCCGCCGCCGCCGTCGAGACATCATCCACTTCCGCCGCGCTTGTTGGCTGCTCCGCGCCACTGTTATGTTGTTTCCGATCGCCTCTGGCGACGTCTATTGTGGCGGATACGCGACGGCGGTGGGAGGGTGGAAAGGGAGTCGCCACCGTTCTTGTTAAAACATATAAGAAGTGACAGCTCATCGTCTTACAAGGTGAATGATGATATTTGTAAAACAATTCCTCTAAAGAAGCGGCCGTACGAAAATACTGTTATAAAAATAATTTTATGACACATGAAATGATTGGAAGATATTTCCATACTTTGATTTCAAAAACTTAGATACAGAAAAAAATGTTCGTCAAAGGACGAAAATGAATTAAATTAAGTTGTGCCTAAAAACCCAATATCTCTCCTTCCCAATTCCCTTACCCAAGTTCGACGGTTAGGTGGAAGAGCAGATCTCATGGCCTGAACCTCGCCCAAAGGCATAAAATAAGTAAATAAATACAGAAAAAACTAACAAATTTCGCTAGAAACACCTCGTCGGTATTCAGACCCTTTACAATAAAATCAGCCCAATCGCACTTTTCCATCACAAATGAAATTAAGTTTTTCGATTTATTTCAAAAGGAGACCTATTTATTGACATCTTCCCAGAACAGAAAAATAAACAGTTTCAATGAAGAACAAACACATGATTTTGAGCAACGGGACATACAGAGGGAACTAAAAAATGACGTCATCTCCCGTACAGAAATAAGACTCTACCGGACGTAATCTGGAGTTGCGTTTCAACACTAGAAGGAATACATTGGATATTGTGCTATAGAAGAAGAAACGGAACGTCAGAGGTCACCTACGTCAGACACCTACACATCACAAAAGGTCGTAAAGTCTACAATTATTCATTTAATTAGATTACACAAATGACGTTAATTGTAGTATAATATGTTACACTCAACCAAACTTATGATCCAACTGAATTTTGTTATATAAGCCATAAGAATAATCGAAAATGCAAAGGTGAGTAAACAGCAGCAACAAGAAGGAGCAGTGGCAAGCGCAGTTCTCACGCATTGCCGCCGACAATGCTCCAAGCGCACGCAATAATTACACGCACTATAATCCGAGCTTCGGCGCCGATGTTGCAGTCTCCGTTGTGTTGGTCGGTCGGTAGGGTCTGCTCGAACGCCCAAAACTTATTAAAACGCAAACAAATTAAAATCTGCCTTTCAGCTATAATTACGCCAACGAGGAGTGGGAAGACTCGAAGGCATCAGGAGGGCGCCTTAGCAAACAGAGAGAAAAGAAGATAACAAAGCGCCAGAAAAGAAGATAGGCTTAGAGAAGACGTTCACAGAAGAACTAAGAAGTAGTACAAGGAAAGAGTAACGGGTCGAAATGGTGCACCTGGATTACTTCCACGTATTTGACTGAACATTTCATATGCATTGGTAGCGTGAACTGTACTATACTATTTGCAAGCGAATTTAGGTTTCTTCCCCGAGTTCGGCCGGTCTCTCTACCCTTAAGGTAGTAACTAGTGTTGGAAGAATAAAATCACTAAATGATCTGAAATCGGCATTAATAGAGTAACATGTACTTATAGTTATTTTAACTTGAAATGAGATAATTTAAACGAGAAATTGCAATTAGAGTTAATTGTGTAATACATTGCGTCTGATGGAGAAATCACTTATTTACAAAATAAGACCAACTTTTAAATCATGAAAGTGATGGAAGATTACTTTGATTTGTGGTACATTTTCCGTAGTATTTTTACATCACTTTTATCTACATGTCACCGGACCATCTGAGAATCATATTTCACTTTTTCCGAGGTGAGATGCATAGTCCACGAAACAGTTGTGCTCGGCCGCCATGTTTCTACAGGCTCTTGTACCTTTCAAATGAGTCGAGCGAGTTCCTGAACAATGTTTGTACTATATTATTCTCTGATAGGTACAAATTAAATCATGTTTTTTCTTCGTTATTATTCATATTGTCGTTTTTATGACAATTACAATAAAACAATTATACATATCAGTGATTTGACTAACTTGGAGTGTTCTTCCCACCTTCAAGAGTACACAGTTGGGTCTCCCCGGGATTCATCACGCAGTCACCTTCCAAACCCAATAAATTGGAAATGTTACATTTATACTCAAGTTCTATTACCGTTACATTGTCATATGTTTTCTATATACAATTACGAATATAATATTATATATATATATATTAATATATATAAATGATAAAATTAAAAATGGACACGATTCATCGTAAACTGAAGGAAAAAAAACTAACAAATACTTAATTTTGTCGTAATGATATAGTGTTTGTATCCACTTTCTTTGAAACTGTAAGCAGACCGTTAATGTATTTCATCTTTTGTCCTTACCTAGAAATTTCTTTCCAATATAATTTTTTTACGTGTAAATATCTTCATTTGCCACAAATTTATTTTATAACATTAATTTCATACATGAGCTTTGGTAAATGAACGTAAAAGCATTTGTATTCTATGGGGAACAACAGAACCTTGGAGGGTCGGCGCTAGTACTCTCCATTTCTTGACGGAGACGCGGTGGTGGCCGTGTGCCCGTCAGGAGCTGCACGCAATGCCTCCCGTTCTCACCAGCGCAGGAAACCAGCGGCGACTGCAGTCATTACGCGATCGGGATCATTATCGTGAGCGCAGAAGCTGCTGCTGACGCCGCTGGCAGACGCGCCGCGGGCGCTTCCCACACAGGTAGACATCACCGCGCCGACGGCAGTGCGGCGCCCCTGGACTGCGCTGCCGACTGCCGAGCGATCAGTCGGCCGACACGGCGGCGCTACACCCCAAGGAATTCAACAACGGAAAATGCGAATGCACGAATTTAAGCAGAGCTAATTTTCTTATTCAATTTTAATTTATCATTATACGTACACCGAGACATATCATGCGATGCGGGAGATATAAAAATTGCTGACGTCAACATGTGCAGCCCAATACACGCAAATCAATAACTAACGTTTTTAAAACTCAAACATTTTTAATTATGTTTAAGACAATCTGAGATGAGACACATCTGAAGGTATTCACATAAATTTCAATATTTTACTTTATTCATAAATATTAAATTTAAAAATAATTGAAAAAGAAACAATTTTGTACAGATGGGTGTTTCAACATCCCCTGAGTAATAGCGATGAGTATTTAAATATATTTATTATCTCTACTAGTATAGTTAATGAACTGTTTATCATATAAAAAGCAAGATGTGTTAAATATTTACGTTATCATTTGCTGGAAAATAAAAAACTAAAAAGAAGTGAAGAACAAATCACAATCTACTTCATCTCTGGCTTCCAGTAATAACCAGGTACCTGCACATTTTGTAAAATAAGAGACAATCTGTGAAGAAATGTTCATCTTTCATGAGTTTCAATTGTATTAATATTAAATATTCAAAAATGAACATTCTGCTCGAATCGTGTAGTGAGAATTTACATACAATTAAGAAAACAGCAATAACTAGTTAAGTATACGTAAGTATATATATATATATATATATATATATATATATATATATATATATATATATATATATATATAT
>NNCF01126904.1:167154-184977 GCA_002313205.1 Laupala kohalensis
ATATATGAGCACGTACTTACGAATTTCGACAAATAGGGTAAAATAATACAAACTCGATGAACTTAAGGTAACCAGGTAACTATTTTTTATTCATTTTAAGAGGTAGAAACATGATTTATTTTTAATTTTATTATAAACATGTTTTTTTATCTTAGCAATAAAGTATTATCGTAGCACATTATCACAAGGCCAAGGCTATAACAGATAAACATTTTGAAACTTTTAAATGACTGCAACTCGAAAAAAGACTAAAAGTACTTGGACATAACTGGAAGTCACATACACAATGTCTCAACACTTTTGTCATGTTAATAGCAGGAATAAAATACAGATTTAGCGATAACGAATTTTTGTTTGAGATACTAGACCATGGAAAACCATAAGCATTTAATTACGTTTTTACTATGAAAGGAATGAGAATATGAAGTTAAAATCATATTCGCTTCTTTTACGAAATAACAGTAGTGCCCTTTTTTTAAATTAAGATTTTACTTAATTTCATTTCAATGAAATTTTCGTCAAAATCGGATAGTGAAAAAATTGTTTTTGTAGTTTTGGCGTTATGGGAATTCCAACAATTTTTAAGTTGCCATTCAAAATTACATTGTGTAAAGAAATTGAGGATAATGTTAAACACAAGCCAATAATAATGAAAAACATTTTTACTAGATATCAATGTTTCATTAAACAATTTGTGTAAAAATCACTTAATTCACTAGAATATATTAAATTTATTGTCAAAAAACAGTACAAACTGCGTATGACCACGTGGAGGAAAAAAAAACTAATTTACTCTCCGGAAGCAAGCAAGGGACCATCCCATCAATTCCGATCAAGGGCCCTAAGGCAGAGGCGGATTCAAAAGTTTTAGCAAAAGTTCGTAGATAAGATAAAAAGTTAGCAGCGAGTTATAATACTAGATCATGGATCTAGTAAGTGTGACAAATTGACACCATAGTTTTCCTGACAAAGTTATATTTGTCGCGTTGAATTGTAAGGGAGGAAAATAAGACGGCTCCAGCGCTATGATTCGTGGGGTAGCTCTGGAGAAAGCGAGTGTTCGCACCACGTGTTCTTACCCTGAGTGTATGAAGCAATAGGCAACGAACGGTTCTTCTAATATTAGAAATGGAATTAAGCAACTCGAATCGCCTCATTGCATGAGACAAGGGAACGATTTCGACGCGCGTTGAACAAGGAAACGGCACCAGCGACAACTGTCACGCAACTACAACCAGCTTACAAGGTCAAGGAGACAATGGTGGACTCTCGTAGAGTAGTGACTTTTCAGTTACTGAAATCTATTAAACTTTACTATTGTAGTTATTTATCAATTTGTATTTACTTAATAAACAGAACGACGTTAATCAAACAATACTTCATATCCTTTCAATAACTGTGCCGTAGTATTTATATGGTAAAACACCTTTCTCTGTCAACATCTTTATCAAATTTTCTTCATCCACTAATAACCTACAAGTCCAACTTAATAAAATCTCTTATGCAGATTATTTTGACGTCTATTTAAAAAAAATTGCATATTCCTTCTGATTTTATTGATGTATAACTTTCCTCATAAATATGCGTACCTAATACAATTATGACAATTTTTAATGAATAAATTCCACTGTATGTATACGAATGTATTTATAAAGAGAAACATATTGACGTAAATACAAATAATTTTTAGGACATAACCCCCCCCCCCCCACAAAGTAATGTAATTGAGTGAAATCACTATATCGCTCAGAACAAGTTATTTGCGGACTTTTTTTCCATTTTATATCCTGACCATTAGGTCATCTTGCCTCTATGGCAATCGCAATACAGGGTCCTGTTTTCTTTTAACATTTTTAGTAATTCAAAAGGCAACTTGACCGCATAGCGCATGAACCGTCCTCGCCAAGAGGAGATACAGCAGGTTGGTCCGAATGTAAAAAAGCGCCAGTGCAAAAAATAAATAAATAAATTTAGGCGGATAATTAACAAATAATGCAGGTTAATATATAAACGACTCTATCGGTTTAAATACCATTCTTATCAAGAAATTAACAAGGAGAAATTGTGAATGTGGATATTGTATTGATTTATTCTTGAACGCAACACAAATCATTGCTCTCGTGTCAATCCACTGGTAGCAAAAAGATAGTGACACAATTATACTTTGTGCAAGCCCCTTTCTTTCCCAAAACATGCTCCATTATACAACACGATATTTAAAAAAATTAAACTGTCAACATGAGTAGAACAATAGATTTGTATTTATTACACATAACATGTAACTATCTTATAACCTCAACGTTATTCTCTTTTTCGCTCGAAAACCAGCATTCTAAATTCTTTTTATCATTCTATATAGCATTCAAAATCAGAGTTGTATAAGTTCGTAGAGGTCAGTGAAGAAATAGTTGATTGTAAACTGAGATATTTAAAACATTCATACCACAAACAAAGAAAATTTGGAAAATTCACAAAAGCTAACAAAAGAAAACATTCCAATACACATTCAGCTATAACATAACATAACATCGTATTAATCATCAAATAAACCACAAACTAGAATCATATCACTAGGAAATCGGAAGGAAATAAAATGGTGAATGGAGAAGAAAACTCGGACTTGGGCGCAAGGGGACATTCGCTATCAGGCAATAAATTGCTATGACGGCTTCCTCGCCAATATCTACGGAACCCCCCCCCCCCCAGGCGGATTTGGTAGGGTGCAGTGATGAGAGGGGGGTGGAAGGGGACAGAGGTTATCGTGCCAAGTAGAACAGCTGCCCACTCGTACTCGCGTCAAAGCAGAGGAAGGCGTGCTCAAGCCTACCAACCTCTACAATCCAGAGGACGAAAGAGGTATGCATGGCATGTGATTGAAAATAAGTAACATACCGGCTCAAAATATAATACGTCAGAAGTGTGAAAGTGATTATTTATTTTTAATTATATATTTCCCGTAGATTCTAGATACATATATGAGGTTCATTGGCGAACCTCATGCAAAAACGAAATTAAGAAATACGAACATTCCATGAATTACAAAGAATAGTATAGAAACAGCGGCTTTTAATTACATGTAAAAACAATATCTTTGTCAAATTATTACCGTATTTTGGAGAGAAAATATTTGGAATCTGACTTTATTGATGCAGAACTCATAAAAATGTTGCCAAAAACAAAAAATAACAAAATAATATATTCGTTCGGTAGATAAATATCCGAGAATAAAAACGATAAAATAAAGAATTTCGGTTAAACATAAGTTCAGAGAATGAAATATTTCCAATAATGAAGGAAATAAATTTTGAATGATATTTTGTAGCATATGAGTACCGCACAAAACGGCACGGAATTTGTGGGGAGGTAGTACAAATGAGCTTAGGAACAACAATATACAAGCTATGAGGTGTGAGCCATAATAGAAAATCAGCACTCCCAAGCCTATTCAGGTATGTAACAAGACACACATATTCTTACATCATGTTATCACAATATTTAATCCAAATGTTCACAAATTATTTCTCAGATATGCTCAACATACATTCATAAAACGTGGAGTACAAATTCCTCTTATGAAGTATATTAGAGGATCGGGACTTCCGTTCATGGTATAACATGTTCAAGGTGGAACACGCTTACCAGACACCGCATCAGACGTCATGTTGTCAGACAGTCTGCCTCTTGTTGCACAGTTGGCACCCCTGCGTTGCCAACGTCACGGATTCAAAACTCGCGCTAAGTACGATCTCTGATCTGCACACACCACCAACCTAGATATGTTCAAAACGAGATATGAAACTACTATACCCCTATTGCGCTTTTCCGCCAAAATACAATTAAAAGAACTCACCCTAATAAAAACTTTTTGAGTGTTTTTGGATTCCAATCACCTCCTTGTTAATTATTCTTCATTGAATCACTATCAGCACAAAGTGATTCTTTAACGATAAAGCACAAATTCACAACATAGCACTCACACGCAGTTCACACAACAAAATCCACACAAACCCCCCTCCTCACAGGCCAGCCTATCCTCCACAACTAGAACACAGACGAACACGAATTTCTCATCGATATCTCAAAAGCGAACTGTGGAACGCGGCAGCAAATGCCTGGCTCTCCGAGCGCGCGGACAGCGACTGCGTACGCACGCTTTCCGAAGGGCCCGGGCCCGTACCACGTGACAAAGGCAGACGCCGCCCGCTGCTGCCGCCGCCGCCGCCACTGGGCAATGGCGGAGGAGGAGGTGGAGGAGAAGGTACTGGTGCGGAGTCGGCCGGGGCGGAGGAGAGTTAACGCGCCTGCGGTGGGGGCGAGACGGACGATCGTAGAGGCAACGGAGGCGGTGGCTTCAGCGGCGGCGGCGGCGGCGCCCGGCAGATGTTCAAGCGGAGCGGGGGAAGGGAGCAAACAGGCAGGCAGGGCGTGCATAACGTGCCCGGCTTAGTGCGGGACGAAACCGCGTGGCCCCGACGTCAGAGCGTAGGTGAAGCGGACACAATGCACGGGGCAGGGTACTTCCGTGCAGGGCGATGCGGGGGTGGGAGAAGTAGAGGGAGAAAGTGAATGAGAGAGTGGTTCTGCGAGGGAGGGAGACGTGCGAGGTTGTCAGAGTTACCTGAGATCCGTAGCAGAAAGTCGTGGGAGCACTTTATGAGTTCGGAGAACCTTTATGATTGTGTCTCGCTATTCTCCTAGAGGGTTCATCGAAATGATGACTACTTTGTCAGTAATTAGATCAAGTTGAAGAGAAGTGTAAGAAAATGGGTCAATCATCGTCCTGCACATGAGAATTCAATTCCTAAAGTATTGAGCTACTCTTTTATTTACACGTTGACGTATTGTTAAAATTCTAAACACAGTACTGTACAACATAACTCTACTTTATATAACTCATTCTGTTACTTCTTCTAGAATAGTCGTCTGCATAATATATCCTATGCTATTTAAGTTGTTTAATTACCTTATTCTTAATACGTTCACCATTAAAAAATTGGCGCCATGCTTCATTGAACAACTTGCTAACACACACACAATACTAATACTAGAATATAAAATTATTTCTTTAAAAAAATTAAAAACATTCAAATTTGTGGGCGTGATCACTCATTTATTATAGTTAAAATTACATTGATTATCCATAATTTTCTACACAATTTTTCCCTAAGGTATTGAATTGATCGAGGGTCCCAGAAATATCTATAGATTTACAACTATGGTTCATACACAGGCGGTATAAATATCAGCATTCATCCAGGAATAAATATAAATCAGTTTATATCTCAAGAAATTTCTTATAGTCACCTACTCATCACATTATCAACATCTTGCAAATTTTATGGTATTCAGCAACCGAGCGTTTATTACATTTTTATATTCACAGTAAATAATTTAATAACTCTTCTTATAAATTGGATCATGTTACCTTCCAATACAGTGTATGCTACAAGTGGAAAAAATCGACAAATAAGCATAGAAAGTAATACGACTCCAACCCAAATAATGCCCGAGACATGCATTAAACATAAATCAGTTATACGAGTCCGTACAGTCTTCATTGTTTAGCGCAAACTATTAATGTATGAGGAACATGATCGTATTTGATCTTTAGATACGTATTGGGACCAACGTTGAAAAATCTGAATCACTATACATTTATGTAAGGAAACTATCCCTTAAATTAAGTCGTGAAACTATGTTCCTACTTCTTATATGCCAATTGTTATTTAAATTCCTAAATATCTGGAATATAGACATTTCTGGAGGGAGTGCATTTTTTTATCACCTAGCCTCAGTAAAATTCACATACATTTCGTGCAGCATCAGACGTTAAAAATACTTCGTCCATATTATTGGGGAAAGAGGTTTTGTCCCTCTCCCTCTGAATTCTTCCAATGCGTGGAACCGACAAAATGAAACACGGCCTTTCACCCCTGTATTTCGCTGTGTGAATAAGCTACTGCCAAGGGCGCATCAGACGCCTGAATAATAGTGAAAGGCCACCTGCTGCAGAGTTCCACAGTGCAGTGGTAACAGGGCAGGTAAACCACCCACTTGGCGCGAAGTGACCGTGAACCGTCGAAAAACAACTTCCACTATTCCCACAATCAGATCGGATATACCAAATAGGGGTCGTCCATAACTCACGTAACGTATTCCAGTGGGAAGTAGGGATGTCTGGTACCGTAGGGTGGAGAATTGAGTTTTTGATTATCGCACACGCTTCCCTAGCGTATGTTGATGACGCTAACTGCGTAATACACATGGAAAGAATAGTGTAATCGAAGCATTTTTCATACCGTACCTTCGACTCAAATCATTAAAATATTGTAAACCCAAACAAACTAGTTCTACGCAAGCGTACAAAGTAAACTGTACTATGAGTACACCAGTACGTGCTCATAAGGCACACACAACCAATAAATATCTCGCATATACTCTCAGATATGCACATAACTTCAAATCCAGAACAGACTCCGACATGACCCCATTCACTAGCGTACCATTAACATTATACGCAAACAGAGGCGTTGAAACGTATTACATTAGGAGCGTTAGTGTACCACTAACTTCTGACATGGACAGAAGTAACTTGCATGAGGATAGTGTAAACGATAGCTCGTAGGTACGCTATGTAAGAAATCTGGTGTTAGCCGCAGTGCTACGAACACCACTATAGGGAACATTTAAGGTGGGACCAGCACCCCAAGATAGTAAAATCACTGAGATGTATAATTGTTTTATTTTTATTCTAATTGTTTTAAAACAATATGAATAATAATGATGACAAAATAAGATATAATGTGTATCTATCAGTTAATAGTATAGGAAACAATATTCAGGAACTCGCTTGAGCCGCTTTCAAATACAAAAGAGTGTGGAAGTATGGTAACCGAGCGCAACGGATTTGTGATTTATGCATCTCACCTCAAAAAAAGTAAAACACCCTTTTCAAATGTCTGGTGATTTATAGATAAAAAATGGAGTAAAATTACAACGGAAAATTTATTACAAACCAAAGTAAACTTTTATCACTTTCGTGATTTGAAAGTTGGACTTTTTTGAAAATAAGTGACGTAAGACGCAATGCATTTCACCATCAACATTATTACAATTGTTTCATTAAAATAGCCAGAGAGGTGTGTTTTTCAAGTTGAAATCACAATAAGTACATGTTACTCTGTTTATTTATGACAATTTCAGATAATTTAGTTTTTTAATTCTACCTACGCTAATACTACCTTAACCTTAAATGTTTGTCGTTGTAATTTGTGTACTCAACTGCGACAGCACAGAGCAATAAGGAAAGGTTATGACAGGGTATTAAAAATTTGTCCCCATTTTTTCCGAGAAACAATAAAGATCGCTTTTCTTAAAAAGTGGGGAGGTTGTTAAATATAAAATATAATTTAATAAAATTGATTAAATATAAAATATTTGACTTATTTTCCTGAACTTTTCATTCTATTTTTAAAGAAAGAACTTTTCATTTGTAAGAGGTGAGCAAGACCAAAATTTATCTGACTGATTCAATTTAATCCGTACATTCCTATTTACGCCGCGGTACCCAAATATCCCCCTAAACCAATGAGTCAAATAACCATAATCGAAAGCTATAGCTCTCACATTTGTCTTCATGAATTGCAATAGGACGCGTGAGTATTCGTCGCGTCGAGGTGGGTCTGGAGCAGAGCAGAGCAGAGCAGAGGTGTGGGGGAAGAGTTCGGCTAAGGACAAGAGGGCGAAAGAGGCTACCTTTACTATCTCAAACAGGTATCCCAAATGCGCGTTTTCCTCACAAGGCCACGTTAACAGGAAATACAGGGATGCCAACTATAGGATAGAGGAATATGAAATTTGCATATAAGCAACATCGAGTCAAAACTCAGTGTTGGATGATGTGAGACTTCAAAATAGTAAAGAACATAGACAGGTAATAATCGAGCTGTCATAGTGAAATGACGCAATATGAAATATAAATATTCAAATAAAATACTGATTTATTGAAAGTTCGCGGGATATAGTTTACATTTATTAGCTAACGTCAATACAGAAAAGGAGTAGGGAAGATGTTTCAGTGTTCGAGTAGGAAAGGGTGTTACTAAACACTTCATTTTTCGAACAGAAATTAAGATTCTGAAATACATTGTTCTAAGGTATACTGAAGTCTTATGGGTAATTTACTCACGAAATGGTATACGTGTTAGAATGTATGGAACACACTTTTCATATGTTCGTTCGCCATAAATTACGTACGTGAAATTCAGTATGAACTGACTCACAGCATATCTATGGATACGGACAGAGGCAGTTCTAGACTGTAATCAAGGGGTGGCGGGTAACCGGGGAGAATTTTTGTTTAAAAATTATAGTTTCACAACACAAATTGTATTTAATATTACCTTTAAGTAAAATGTATCAAATAAATAATTAGCAATTGACAATCTGATATTATTAATAACAATAATTATTTATTAAAGTTATTAATATGATATTATTAATTTCATTAATCCGGTATTAATATGGTTTTATTAATCTGGTATTATTAGTTGTATTAATCTAGTATTATTAATAACAATAACAATTATAACTAATAACAATTATTAATCTGGTAACACTTTTACAAAGTATGCTTTCATTTCATCTGTTATGAGTTCAGGTCCCCGCCCCCCATTTATCAGCCTCTGGGTACGGACAATTCCCGCCATACTGGCGATCAGTGGTCGAACACTTTAAAACGCTTCAGGACCACGTATATGCGCAGTTATTGAGACATCATGGGGACACCGGTGCTGACGTTTTGTAGAACACAGACAGTGATGTGGCAGGTATAGTAAGCGACTGTCGCTGGATGTGTTAACTGGTTCCTGGCTCTATGTCCGGCATGGTGTCTGCGTCAGGATACCCGTCACACGATGTATGTATGAAATTCACCACGATTTATTATATTTATACTTTTCTAATTTATTATAATTATACTTATTTGAATGCGGTAGCCTTTACTCTGATGTGTGTACGTTTAATAACGTTCTTAAACAAGTAAAAATAGAGAAACGTATACACTGGTACGAAGTTATCTATGGGCAATGAAGTTACTTTCCATAAAGTACCTCGGGGAAATCCGCCTAATCGTGCAGTTTTACAGAAGTTCCAAGAATTCCTTTCATTTTGTTTCAAGCTTCAGAAACTCTGAAGAAACTAAGCAAAGTTACTTCATCCATATTTATGTCAGTTTTTTTTAAAAGTAACTTGTGAAAACATACAACTTATGTTTCCCGCTAATACTTTAGCCATTAAATACTCGTTGATTCTATAAATCGAATTACATGATTCTATAAATGTACATAAACATTTCTAGAAAGGTAATTAGTGATCTTCGGGCTAATAAAATGAATTTCGATCCGAGATTCAAGTTTAATATCCGAGATTAGATGTCCCCCTCCCCAAAATAAATAATGTTGCATGGAATCTAAATAAAATTCTAACACGTTTCCTACTTTTTTTTAAAATGAAGTATTATGCAAGTAATTGTCGGGTGAAAAATACAATGGAAAGTATAAACATTAAAATATTGTCTCAGAAAGTTTCAAGTTACAATTATTTAACATTTTTTTATTTTACAATGTCGTCTTCAAAATCTGTTGAAGAAAATTAATTTATTGCCTCATAGGTAATACAACTTCTCCAGTCCTTAAAATGCAGCTGACACTAATTTCTTTTGTTACGCAATATTTTCTTTTTCCTTTTCCTTGGTGTTGTGTTTGGCCAATCTTCAGCCGATTCGTTTCCCAATCTACCATTAGATCACTGCCCAATCACTCCCTAAAGAAAAAGCGTACGCATGAATCGTCTTTCGCCCCGAATCGAGATGGCATTGAAAACCATTGGCCGAGAAAAACACTAGCTTACATCCGCCGCCTACAAAGTGCAGTACTGCATATACTGACAATAGCTACGAGCCGACGGACCGCGAAAATTTTGTCTCGCAGCGGCTCCAATTCAAAACAACTCCCTTTCATTGAAATATTCAGCAGAGGGAATGATTGTCAGAGACAGGGCTGCACAAAATATCAGACATTTGGGAGATATTAAAATGTGAGTCAGGAAATCCTTTCGCTGCAATTTTTTCGTTTCTTTTTTACTATTAAATTACTGTAACTCAATTAAAATTTAATATCTTTTACAACTTATAATAACAAACATGATTGTAAATAATCATAAATAATAGATATGAACTACAATTAAAGTAACATAATATAATGAAATTATTGGAGAAACATTACTTTTTATCCATTTACTGTGAGTCAAATGAAGTTATAAAAATTAATGTCCAATTTTTTACGCACTATTTAGTAATAACAATTCTACATAACTATAATTCTAATACTGTTGTTTCAACAGTATATGGTATTATCACACGTATGACTGGTAGGTTTGCACGAACAAGGATAATTTTTCCATCAGTCATATTACATTGGGTAAATTTTCGCATCTCGCAAAATTTCGCACCCTTGTTTAGAAAAGGGAAAAAAAAGAGGTGGGACAAAGGAGGACCGTACTCAATGACCTACAATGAACAATCGTCATGCATCCAGATGCAAAGATAACAAATGGTTCAGAGCTCAATAACTCGGCGCCACAACGATCATGTTGTTTGCGCATAATGGTCGCGAAATGTACCGCTAAAATCCAAACAATGCGAGTGAAAAAGCGCGGCGCGCACCGATGCCTCTCGTGTAACTGTCGCGGCGGGCAGCGGGAGATATTACCGCACGCGCGGGAGTAAATTGCCGGGCGCGAAGCGCTGGGAGGAGCAGGAGAACGAGAATGGAATGGGGAAGGAAGGGATGGGAGATAATGCACAGTATAATGACCGGAGCTGTACGGGAGCGCACTGTATTGACACGACTTCTTTTCAATATGGTAGCGGGAAACGAGTAACAGAAGGACAACACGTTGTACGATTTGCTGACGGGACATCGAATGAGGTGAAAGTTTTCATTGACTACGTACTTTTCATGTTGATATATTTATTATAAATATTTCTGTTAACTAGGTCATAACGTTCATCAACATAATTAATTCAACTATTAATGACAACACTTATCGTATCCACATCATATGTACAGCTAGTAGTTAAAAAGAAAAACTTGCTACGTCAATTGTACAAGTACCGAATTTTTAATTTCTTTTTGTAAGGAAATATTTGAATAGTAATTTTCATGAAACCTAAAATTTTCTATGAATGAGTTTCTTAATATGACGTTTTTCATTGCATGGATTCTCTTTAATTCAGAGACAGATATTCAGTCAGATTTTTTAATACCTACATATCCTAAAGTTTGATTTCGAGTAAAATTGTACATAAATTATAATACATGACTATTGAAAACTATCTTAACTAATGCGAATGAAAAAGGAAAATACGGAAATGTTCGTATTACATGTGAGAACTGATTTACCCCATGAAAAATCAAGATTTAACAAAGATTTCTTTTTTTGATTGACACTAGTGCATAATCTATATTCGTCCTCTCTCAATGTTCGTCAATGAAACGAATACACTTGTTGTTGTTTTTCATTAATGGTGTGAAAATCTCGATCGAAATCTGACTGCTTGGGCAGTAATGGTTACGTAATGGTATCTACCACAAGAGCAATATTCTTCAGAAAAATTGAAAGAATATTGATACTTCCCAATTGCTCCCACGACCACGAAATTGAAAACAAAACTCCTGATTTCATCGAAGAAGTTACGTAAGTTTGCGCAAGTGAAGAGGTAAGACACGTGACTACTGCACATAAAAAAGTGCGACAAGGCATAATATACATTTTTTATATCGCCTTTGATGGTCAAATTTCCTAAACAAGAACGAAAAGACGATTTCTCGACTCGGGCGCAAGAACCTACAACAGGCAAGAAATTCACAAGAGACTAATTAAAAGAACACGGCGAACTGAGGATCCCTTGAAGCGCCAATTCCTGCCTCGTGTGAAGTCACCGCCCAGCCACAGGTTGTGTCTTTGGGGATGCAGCCAGCCGTAAACCTGACCAGGAAAGTAAAAGAGCCGCGTACGATAAAAGTCAATTACGAATCTCTGCCCAGATGACAGGAACCCCCAACACTAGAAAGCTCAAAGAGTAGAATGACATCACAAACTTTTAAGAAAAAAAAGTTTTCCCTTTCTCAATTTTGGGTTAAAAATGACAGAAGAAAATATAATAATCATAGAAAGTAAAAAACAAAAAGGAAAAACATTTTCAAACGTTGTGTTAGCAATTAATGAATATCAAATGTGGACGTCCTTAAAAGTGACTCAAGGTGTAAATAATAACTTTTGGAAAGAAATAATTTTCGGTGCTCTTCTTGTTAAAAAATCGAATAAAATGTATAAATTTCTGTCAATAATATTGTTATTGGATATATTGAAAGATGAAGTAAAATACATCCTCTACCAATTGTTAGTAAATATGTTTAAATAATATGTACATCCCTTCTTTAATTGAATAATGTCAATATTGAATTTAATGATTTTGTATACATAAAAAATACATCGGTCCTGATAGAAAAATGGAATATTGAAGAATCAACATGTGTTACCCCTAATACCTCAGGAAATGCAACCAACATTACTCGCAGCTGAGCGAAGAGCTTGTTGAAATGCATAGTAGTTGACAGAAAATGAATTTTTTCAAGAGCATTTCTCGTCCACAATAATAATTTATAGTGAACCTTTAAATCAAAAGTTTCAATTATTTTTTATCAACATTCCACATTCATAATTCATACAAACGTATACACACTTACGAACTAAGGACAACTCCTGCGTAAATCTAAACTACAATTCTGTCTCTCTAAAGATGTACATTTCATGTGATCAATTACTAAATATTTTTAGATTTTGGTGGCTGATTCTTATCGCGAGGTCATAATTCGCGGAATCATTGTAAAGAAATGAATTAGATTCATCATATTGTTTGGATTTCTCTTGATATCGCATATCGATTAAAATATCGGTTTAACTGAATCTTGTGAATCTTCTCGGAGAGTCTAATAAAAACATATTCCCAGAAGTACATCTTAATAATAAATTAATTAATATTCATTGAGTCAAGCAGGAGAGCACTAGAGTGGAATACACAGGTCAACAAAGAAGCGGGAGGACCCCGACTACATGGGTCAACAGTGATACAAAAAAGTGAGGGACGCAGTTGAAGTGATATAATAATCATTGCTAAGGGGGAAAAAAGTTTCGTGCAAGAATTTCCAATATGTTCCTAAACGTAAATATAACATTGTGGTGGTTGTTGTTATTATTATTATTATCCAGGAATTATGTATTTTACCGTCTACAATATTTTAATTATAGTTTACACCCTTTATCTGAAAAGATAAGGAATGCCTTACTCACTAATTCAGTAGTTCTATTCTAGTTAATAAGTAAAAACTTTCATTTTAAATAAAGAGATCGCACATAAAATACTAGATGTTGGGTATACCAAAAATTGTACGCAAAATATTATTCCTCTTCTTGGGTACAAAATTTACGTACCGACCTGAAATCGAACTTTTATAATTCCTTAAAATAGGCTACTCCAAGGAAATGTGTAAAAATATTTAAGAGATTAGCCAAGGTAATTGCGTCGCAATTACACAAAAACAAAGTACGAGTAAAGAAACAATTTTTCGTTTGTGCATAGATAGAAGCAGATTGTTTCTTTGAAACATTTTAGATAACAGCATATACTAGTATGGTTCTATCGACAAATAATTATATCTTACCAACAAATAATATTGCAGCCCCATGTTCATGCTCCCATGTAGGAGAGGAAATCTATAGAAGCACAGTAAGTCATATGTTTGTCGTATGAAGTCAACTTTTACACATATTTTATTATTTCGATTTGTTGTTTTTAACGGACATACTGAATTTTTTTCAAAGTAAAAAATATCTATTTTTTATATTTTGTTGTTTTTACTTTTGTCTTTTTGAGGGGGGAGCACGTAAAAAGATATAAAAATAGAAAATAGAAACAACAGCAACCACCACCGCCCTTTTGCTCCAAATTAGATTGTCATTACTATTTTTATAAAACTAAAAAAAAAGTCCTTGAAATATAACCAAAGAATATTATTAGAACATTACCCGGCAGAATAGCAACATCAGACGATGAGAGATGAGGCGAGTAGCTCGCACGTCATCAAGGAGGAGAGCACATTGCAAAGGGAAAGTGCGCGCTCGTGCCTGTGAATAGGCACTTGCACTTCCACAAATAGTAACGGCCTCCTGGGGAGGGATTGCAACATTTTGTTCGGAGGGAGATTGAAAAGTTGACATCGTGAAACATCATAAGTGTGCAATAAAAAGGCAATTATTAATTAAAAGAATACTATCATGTTCATATTTCATACAATTTACTTACAAAAAGCATTCGACTACAATTTTAAAATTTTAGTACTGTTTCACTTGAATAACTGCGAACTTGAATAACTGTTTTGAAGCCTACTTTTGTACCTAAAAGCGGCAGAAAGTATGTCTTCGTATGTACTTCAATAGTAAATTTGCACGAGTTGCAAATTAGATCGTGAGATGGTAGCAAAATAGTATGTTCTATATTTCTACACAAATTCGAACATTATTAAATTTGAGTCTACGAGTATACTAGCACATTGTTTAATGTAATAGTTCTCAATACACGTAAAAATTTCCATTCAGAATTCAAAATTTCTTGTTTAAAATAATAATAGCTGAATTTTTTTTTGATTTGACTTCATCAATTGAGTCAAACGTAATCGGGACAATCCCCCCTTTCCCCGTGTAACCTCTAAATTCTCTCCCCCCCTCTCTCTCTCTCACACACACACACGCGCGCGATTTTATTCTGAATCTTGTCATGACGGTAGATCAAAGAGAATAAGACGAAATTAAGTAATCAAAACAAATACTTTAATAAAAAATTTACAAAATAATGAACTTTGAGTCCACATTTGTAAATTAATTAATCTTATATATCGCAAAATGTTTTCAATATTTTCAAAGAAATTTCCAAAAATGTATTAATAAAAAAAATGTTTTAATGGTAAAAGAGAAACATTTTTGGAGCAAACGACAAAACAAAATAAACCTGAGAACCAAATCATATTTTTTTAAACATTACAAAATCCTCTTATAGCTTCTTTTTTCTTAGATTATTTCTATAGAATGACGAAACAGCAAAGAACACATTGAAAATAAAATACTTTACTGTTATAACAATTTTTGAATTGTACATACAAGCAGTAGCAGCGATTGGAAATTAAAAGTAGGGCGGGGGCAGGGCAAAAATTTGACAATTTTCATTTACATGACATATTGTGCATCATTTCACTAAATACGATTTAAATAATGAAATAAATAAATCAAAGATGACCCCCACGTCCTCCCCTAATCGCCGCCACTGTATACAAGTGAACAAAATAATTTGGTTAGTTTCTTTGCAACAAAACGATTCGAGAATGTTTTGGAAACAAATAGAAGAACTTTAGGAAGGATTTCGAAAAGAAATCGGAAAAGAGATTTGTCGTAGTTATGCCTCTTTTAAAACATGTTTCTTTTTTTGCATGTCTCAACCTAAGATAAAAACTAGGTAAGGAAAATGTAAAATAATATTTAAATTAAAATATTCACTACGAATTGTCGTTTGGAATATTATTTTATATTAAAATATTGTGTGATCGCCCTAATTCAAAAGAATGGGATTATCAGAAAGTGAATAAATTTTTCATCATTCTTTCCCAAAAAAGTTATAAAAAATACCCAAACAAATTTGAAGGTACAAAGCAAACATGCACAAAATGTACTCAAGATGTAAAACGGAGCTGTCGCGTCTCATTATACCATGAGTGACGCGACTTCCGCGCAAGGGTTTTGCAAGCGTCCGGCTGGCATTGCCGCCCAGCAACACAGCATCAAAGTTCAGTAGACTACTCAGGTACAAACATCACGACCATTACAAGAACGCTCGTTTAAACCACCATCGTAACGACTGCTTTGAAGCTAGGGTGAGGTATTTCATCAAAGCGCGACCGGTCACTGGGCACAGTCCAAATAGACGGTTAGATATTTCTAGGAATCGCTTGCAGAATATGAGATACGCACGTGGGAAAATTTTCTTACATTCCGCGCGACACAGGTAAGCCATATAAATACTTCGACGTAGAGTAGTAGAATGCGTATGTAGTAGTCCTTATTGCTGTACAGACTCCAGAGAAAGTGGCCTAAAATAGCGAAAATACTTGGCATTGCAAAATGAGTACACTAAATATCCTGAAGAATTACTACTTAGGATTATATATTACACTTGTGAGCATGTACCTAAAACAATGTAAAATAAATACTGATCGTAATATCACATGTAAAAAATGTAAAATAATATCTGTAAAAAATCACTTCATTATTTTTAATAAGCCCGTACAAAGATTTCAAAGTATAGGAACATTAGAGAATCAATCAGTGTGTCCCTTTTACTGTCAAAGCACTAAATGTAATACATAACGGTCATCCAGTATTTTGTTTTGAAGGTAAATAAACTTGATAAATTTAATTACGAAAGAATTTTACCTTCTTTGGTACAAGAAAAACTACAACTAAATATGGTCTTTCCCATGAGTAGAGTCGCATAGGAATCAGATTACTACCTAACCATGTTACTCATTAAATCATCCCGCGGTCAGTAGCGAAACCTGGAAGTGTAACTTATCCCAATGAGAATACAATTTGTCTTTTTTTAACAAATCATAACAGAAACAGAACAAAGTTAATATGAAGGATTACGATCCTTCCGAAGTCCAGAAAATAATTTTTTCGATGATACTTCATATTAGGCAATTGATTAAGTATGATAGAAAAACAAACGGATATTTAGAAAAAGTTAAATGTTAGAAATACGAGAGAGTGATTTCTTACGTTTATTTGTAACCTTCAGAATGAGACACGATTGATTATGGTTCGGATAGTCATGAAGAAAAAAAAACCCCACCTACATATGAGAAGGCAAACGAACGTACTACAGTAAGGAATAAGTCCAGAAATCTAGCTCAAGGTTTTTCCTTCTCCATGCATCCTGGTTCACTGTGCATAAGAATGTGGTTGTGTAGTATATGAAAGAGAACTAAGTACGTGGGGAATGGCAAGGCGCACGCGAAGAAGACGTTCCGGAAATGATGGGATAGTGGAAAAGTTGTGTATATGCAAATAAGTGGGCAGGATGTGAAATGTAAGCGAAGAAGACTAGGCGGAACGGACAGCCTTCTTGCTCACAAACGACGTCGGAGTGTGAAAATTGTTAGGATTAATGAAGAGCATTGTCCGGTAGGATTACTTTTGTATGCCGAGAATGACTAGGTGTATTTACATAGCTGAAGGTTCGGGACTACTGGGAATTAGTTAAGGGAATAAGTAAATTTTCAGACAAATTCAATTATATGAATAATCCAACCCAGCGCTGCCACACTCATCTTAGCCCGCGGGCCATTTTGTACACACTAACGATCGATTGGGCCGACAAGGGATGGGGTTCGGCAAAATATTGCCCGACGAATAAAATTGTCTATTTACATGTAACGCAATATTTCGATCACAGAAATGTGTAATTAATTGATATAATTATGAGCACAACATAAAACAAAGCCTCATCCAGAGATTTGGAAATTATTAGTTGAAGTCACAAGCATAAAAGTATTTTTTAAATTAATTTTATCAATTCCGTCAATCCTGTCTAACAGAAATAAAATAAGAAAAACTATCGTTATATTATATACAATATAATCTCTCTCTCTCTCT
>NNCF01126904.1:185006-224812 GCA_002313205.1 Laupala kohalensis
TATATATATATATATATATATATATATAGAGAGAGAGAGAGAGAGAGAGAGAGATGTACCAACGAGTTCGCGAAGTTCCACGAGTTATCTTCCACACAAGGAAAGAGATGATGAGGCACAGCAAACCCAGGTCTTTTCACTTCTGGTACTGATGTAGAGCTCAATAAAGAGGTTTTAATTGGATTAACAAGCTAATCTCGACACCGTAGAAGAAGTAAATATCGCAAAACTTTATCGGGATTAAAATCCTTACGGTTCAGTCAACAAAGGGGAAATTGAAGGCACTTTTCCTGAATTAAATATTAATTTATATACTTCTCTATTATTAAAATAATCTTAGAAATAGTATCTTGAAATCGAATTTCTCTCATCTGATTGTTTTGTTTGTTTTTGTAATTCTTATTTCCTAGTGTTTTGTAAGATGATTTTCACGAAAGAGGAAGGCGTATTCATTGCAAAATTTCTTATTTGTTAAAATAAAGATTGATTTAAAACTTCGATAAGAATTTGTTGCATTCAAGGGAAAAGATGGTATGCAATCTTTACATTAAAAGAGTATTCAGAAATAAAGGAAAGCACAGAGGAGAGAAGTACATTTAATAATAATTTATGTCACCTATTTTAGGATATTATAACAATTGTGCAAATTATCATTTTTAACATCTTGACCGCCTTATTTATTTATTTACTTATACATTCCACGATTGTCTTTCAACTATGCCATACTCTGTGCTGAGATAACACGATCAGGAGTACGATCCAAATTTAGACAAAGGAAATAATTTCACCAAACCTCTGGATGCGACATCCCGAACTTATATAATCCGAAGTATAAGGTTGGGTTTGTCGTATCAAAAGGTTTATATACTATAAGTTTGGGATGTCATATACATTTGGATACTATAAGGTTGATATGTTACATCCTAAGGTTCGGTGTAATTCTTTCCTTCCTCTGAATTTGGATCAAATATCCAAACGTGTTCTCTTAGTATTCACAATACAATATCATATGCTTTTTGCAGTCTCAAGTAAAACTTCTCATACAAGTAAAATCACTTATATAATGGTACCTGAGGTATATTTCAAAGTTCCCCAGTCTCGTCACTGGGAAGCCATCTAATATAAACGTGACGACCGGCCAAGCACCTCCCAGTCTGCTGTTCTCGTGAGCAGAACGCGGCGCCTCTTCCGTTTAGTTTCTCTTAATGCCAACGCTTCCCAAACCGGCAGTAAAAGCTTCGTGAAAACAATAACCAGCACGCAAATGGAGTCATCTGCCTATCGGCGAAGGCGGCGCCGCGCCGAAGCTATGGAAAGGGGAACACAATGGGCCAGATACACTCCATCTTCGGAGGAAGAGTGCGGAGGAGGAGGCAGCATAATGATGATGGGGATTTGCACCTATAGTCCTTGCGCCGAAAGAATAGTAAGGGGATATAACCAATGGAACGACGGTGCTGAGTTATCATGTGTCTGGGTAAGGGGGTGGGAGGAAGCATAGCTTCCTTCATTCAACCTATGCTGTGACACACAGCTAAGGCTGCTATAGTCAGTGGAAAAGTTAACTTCAAGCAGCCTCCTTGTGGCCAAACGTCAATGTTCAAGTCTTCTGTCCGTCACAATTGGCATATCAATTACTGACGGTTCACCAAATCTGCTGATGTAGGCGGCAGAATCCGAACGTAAAATCACCAAGATTCTTACAGAAATCTCTTAAGTTGTAATGAAGGTGTCTCACCGCCAGGTAACAGATTAATTATACGAGTATTATGTTGAATGGAAATGGAAGACTGAACCTTAAGCTAACGCGCTGAAATCCCGAGTTCGAATCTCGGTCCCGTCTCCAATTTTTATTTAACATATAATTAGTCACTAAGATTCTGTTAACAAGAGTCAATTGTCCCATTGTCTACAGCGAGAGAAACAGTCTACAATCTCGATATACTGCCATTGGCTCCTCGACTTTCAGGTGGTCTTAAGGCTCCTCACATATTACCATTCTTTCACCGCGAGTACTGTACCTGTCTCTTATACACATCTAGATGTGTATAANCACTTCGTGTAGGAAAATTGCAAATTCAACAATGATCGGATCATTTTACAACCAGACTCAAATGACGAGTAATTATCGTTCTACTTCATAATAGACAAATTTTAATTTTTGTCTGGAATAAATGTAAAACCTTCATCTCCCAGAAACTATTAAACAATATATAAGGTTCGGTGGCAAAACCCACAAGTTTTATAATGTACTTGGATTCCAAAATGTTAGCTAGATTATTTCAACACTATTAAGAAAATAGCAATAAAGTAGTATGGAGTAGATTCCCAGTAACTACCAGTTCTTCATTGTACGAGGTTACTAATAAGCACGCATTGATTTATTGTTGGTAAGCTTTCTTCTGTCTTTTTTTTAGATCGTTACTCTGTGTTTAGTTTGCGTGTTTTGGTTCACAATTGTTTCGACAAAAGAATATGACACATATTCTCAATATATATCTATGAAGATATGTGGATTATTTAGGTACAAAATTCTAAACCCACGAGGGAACTCAGCTAATATGTAATAGTATTTGTAAATGGAAAATGTAGCGTGCTATTTAGGCTTATCTACACGGGGCGGTAAGAGGTAGGAGGGGAATGGTAAGGCTATTGTTAGTAGGTGGACTGGTTAGTTGGGTTTACCCACAACTTGGCCTACGTGGAGGGGTTAGTAGAGTCGTTAGTAAAGTAAGAGTTAGTGATACAAGGTGTAGTAGGAGGTAGATAGAATAAAGAAGGTTTGGATTTCAGTAGTCACAGCAAAATGAACTGGGACATTGAAGTGAAAAGCTACAAAGTATTTCCCTGGCACCGTCGGGGATAGCATATTTAATAAGTCAATTACTAACCCACGTAGAGTTAGAATGAAATGGTGATTTCTTTCTATAGTTTTAGAACATTC
The DNA here is from genome assembly GCA_002313205.1 of Laupala kohalensis. NCBI lineage: Eukaryota > Metazoa > Arthropoda > Insecta > Orthoptera > Trigonidiidae > Laupala > Laupala kohalensis. The sequence continues at coordinate 187,951 of NNCF01126904.1, forward strand.
TCGATATTGGAATTAAACCTTCCTCCAAAACGTCTTGGATATGATATCCAAAATGTGAGGAAGGATATGATTACTAGTGACATTTAAACTTTTGAATGTTACATCATAAACTTGTAGAATCCGATTCATACGATTGGGATGTCACAAAGGTTTAGAGAAATTCTTTCCTATACGATTCCTCTGAGTGTGACATCAAATCCTTGGGTATTCACATCCTCAATGTTCTAATATTCTTATCTCTTATGAAATGGGGCTAACAAGATTGGGAGGACTCACCTCCGGAATTCAACTCGTACATCTACCGTCTCCGAGGGCAGAGGGCACGCACGCGACTGCGCCGCAGAGGCGGCCGAAGGGCGAGCGGCTGGGCCGGCGGCAACGGCTTCTTCTTCTGCTGCTCCTCCTCTAGGGCGGCGGCGATGGAGGCGGCGTGTGGAGGTGCTTCACACTCTATCTGCTGCTACTACTGCCTCCGCTGCTGCTGCTGCCGCTGCTCCTGATGCTTCTGCACTAGGTGTGGGAGCAACGACGACTGCGAAGAGATACGCGGCGCGACCTGACTACTCCTCTGCAATCAGTCACAAAAAAAGGTTTTATTATTACAAGTACTCGTATGAGCTAGGGCTGCAAGCATTCAGAGAAGGTTCAATAATAATAAAAAATGCATAAGCTTTACTGGTTGCGTAGGCGTAAGTGATACCCCCTACTGTGGATTCCATTACTGCTTACAGGTTGGATGCATTGAGAGAACTGGTTTCGATGTACACATTCTAAGGAAGGAAATGATTTCTCCAAATCTAAGAATGAGACTTGAAAGTAAAATCACAAATTTATAGTATCTGAGCTATAAGATTGGAATGTCATATCCAAAGCTTTGGAGAAATTCTTCCCTTCCTCTGAATTTGGATCGCATCAAATTCTTGAATATTTACACCAGTAGTGTTCTTTGAGAATGTATAAACGAGTTATTTTTCCCGTTAGCACGATTTTGAGTACGTAATCATATATTAAAGTCCAACAGACATGAATTAATGCATTTCGAATCACGGTGGTTTAGTTTAAGGTGATCTTTCAAGTGTTGGTTACACTTTTGCAGATGAAAATTTTTATTATATTAGCGCTTTTTAGATAATTTTTCATTTGATAAAATAATTTTAAATTAACAATTTATTGGCTGTATTGTCATTATAAACCATTAGAAAGTGGAATCCAAATATTTTCGAGAATTAGATGAGTAGAATTCTTGTTACGAAAGTCTCATCACAAATAATGCAGAATCAAATTCTACATAGTTTCACATTTTGAGCAGTAAACTTTCAGACAATGGAGCTTAGCACGAAACTCAAATGAAATTGAATTGGGTCTGTCGAAAACAAAAGACGTGTTCATGCTACTGAGATAAAACAAAAATTTACCAATAGATTTACGATGTGACTGTGAAGGGTTTCTCTAATAAACTCTGGTCGTATAATATAGGAAGTTTTGAAACCCGAACAAAAAGGAATACAATTGCCAAGAATTAACAGTATATTCAGACTATACATTTTATGTTGTTTGCAACACGAATCGGCCTCAGATACAATCATAACAGTAACAAAAACTAATCTACGCGAATACTTCGTATAGTCCCCTAACAACAACACTGAATTTATAACTGTCATTAACAGCGTCGGTAAACCACTGGAATGATGTAATGTTGTGAGATCATAAAAGATGGAAGGTCTACAAGCACGAATGCTGGCGCGCCAAGTGGAAAATCAAAATTTAAATAAAAGAAACAAGTACACAAACTAGTGATGGTGTTTACGAGTAATTAAATAACAACCCTGGAATGAGTTAATTTAAGATGTAGTGAATAAACATGCACGAGAGACATTAAGTTACTTTCACAGACGTGAACAAGAGAAATGAACATACAGCGTGCATTTCAGTACATTGTTCTCAGATAATATACAAATTTGCAAATATATGTAACATTACATACGTAATGGAAGAACAGCTGAAACATAATAGCTGAAAGAAGAATTCGCCACATACAAATTTTCTTACGTGAATAAGAGAGAGCGGAAATATTTTTCGTTCTCTATCTTCAATTATCTAATTATAATCAAATAATAATAATAACTGTCCATAGCAGTCAGAGGTCCTATATTTCAAGTGGGTCAAGATATTTTCAGTGTACTGCAGAAGAATACTTTTTAACTTAAATAGAAAAATTAGATAATAGAGATTCAAAATTCATTCGTCAATCCTAAACATTTTTTCTATTTAGTAAGCCAACATCCCTATACTACATCCAACTCCATATTGCGTCAAAAGCACACAAGCACATTAAGCATCAGAAGCACTAGAAATCCCACATCAACTATGCGACTCAAGACACACTTAAAACATTATTTACAACACGAACATGGCGTGTACGTCCCGTGACACTTCCGACTTCACCCCCTCAAGTTATAATTGGTTTCTTTCCCGGACAACCGAGGTGTGTAATTTGTGAGCCGACAATATTTCACCCGCAGACACGAAAAAGGGACGGCTCGTAAACTTTCTTGGCTCAGGAATAGGATGTTCCTGTTTCTACAGTGGACACTTTTCTGCATGCGCTGAGAAAATTGTCAACTCTTCCATCAACCTGACTTACAAAAGTTTTAAAGAGAATGGTTGCTACATGAACTGTAATAAAGGATTATTTACTCAATGAATATACGCCAGTACGACAAAATTCCAAGGTCCCAACTTTTTAATGTTTGAAAGTAGTTATGTACGATTAAGACATATTCAGATAATGTCTGTCAATAATTTTATGAATGGAAACACAACGCTAAATTTTAGTAAGACATGTACGAAAAATTCACTTTCTGTTTCAAAAATTGTGAGCGACAAAAATTGATTTCAAGAGTTTTCATTTGAATTTATTTTAAAAAAATTGATTTGGAGACAACATATTTCATTTTAGAGGCAGGATCAGATCACCGGATCAACATTCAATTTATACTTCTGGATATGTAATACAAAGCACCACTTCAGTCATCTCAGAGTGATGGAAAAAGCACGGCAAACTACAACAAGGTTAAACGTGCAGGTAGGGTTTATTACTATATATATATATATATATATATANTTTTCAATACTAAAATGGTCGTATTTATTAATTTAGTCTTTAATACAACTTTTTACAACTTTTTTTGAAAACAATACTATACAAAAAAGTCAAAAATTCAAAAGAGATTTGAATTTCTGTTACAAGTACACGTAAAACCTCCAGTAGTCGGAAACTCACGAACAATACAAATGGTGGGAGGAAACACTGAAGAAAAATTATAAAGAACTTTGGTATCAAAGTATTAGTCATATTTTTTAAAAATACTATCAAAATAGCATTAAGTTAGTATCGAGTAGACTTTTGGCGAACGTATTCCAACTCTTCCTTTTTTCTTTTTATTGGTTTCATGTAGCACTAATGAGCACGCCTTGCAATTTTTGTTCACCAGCCTCTTTCAATATTCATGTTCTTTGTATTATTTATCATGCGTGGTTAATCAAACTGCTTGACAATGGAGAACTTGATAATCTTTCAGATTACATTCAGCTTCGTTTTCTGAGCCGTGTCCTGAATATGATAAACATTTTGAATAATTATCAATGAGGAATGAAGAACGATTATTTACGCAGCAAATTCAAAAATTGACGCATAAAGTCGCGGAAACTTAGCTAGTATCATACAAATTATTCACATTATTACTATTTATATGGCCTAAGCACTATCAAATTAACGATTTTACTACTAATTTTTATAAACATTAAGTAAGAAATACTTCAATTATATTTTACAAATTAACCAATTGAATACAAGACAGAATTTTTGATGAGGGCACTCGAAGCATAGTCGCTTCACTGGGCGTGTGGAACGCTGCTATACTGTTGCTCGGGGTAAACGCATCGTTTGAGCTCGACCTATGACCCTTGAGGGCGTTCGTCGTGCGCACAGTCTCTCTTTCGTCCTCCTCAGATCCATGCATCGACAAACGCGTCTTTGACCTCCGGAGGTCAGTCGCCATTCAAACTTCCTTTCATTAATTAGCGAAAGCCATATTAGCCGATTTTGCTCCCGACATCGACCTGAAGGCAGACACCGACCGACGCAATTGGAGAAAGAGGATTAAGTTCACTTCGACGGTGGTAGAGGGAGACGTCGCAGTGACGTATTAGGCATTGGAGGTTTCGTTGACCGGATAGGCAACAGATATTTATCTAACATTCACTTCCAATCAAGGAAGGAGTCCTAGTTGGTTAAACACACAACATATAATTTGTCTATGGTACAGTTGTAGAAGGATAATTGGAAGTGCAGTGGTCAGCACCCCAGTGATAAGTACAGAACTCTGGGTTCGACTCCTGGCTCACCGCCTTTTTCGTCTGTCCGTCGTTATCATACATACACCATTTGAAATGAAGCCCAAAGCAAACAACTTCAAGGTAAATAAAATTTTATTCGGGGCAATGAAAATTCAAACAAGTGGACGGGAAATGTACAGAACAGTTCTTCTACAACAGTTACGTTACGAGAATTCAATAATACACGTTTATTATGATACGAAACATATCTGTTGATCCTATCATAAAATTATTTCTACCACGAAGAAAAACAATGCTCTGAACGATACTCACTTGAACCACGAATACGATTATACGAACGCATACTTTTATCAAATATCTTACATAGGAAAAATTATTACTATATTTCTGTAATATTAAAATATAGGTTTTCGACACAGGAAAGTACATTTAAATTCGGGGATTTGAAGGAGCTTCTCATTACAAAGAGGCGTCTCGGTTCTCTTCGCACGTAACAAATTAAAATCAGATATTAATTTGAGAAAATGTTCACATACCAAGGATGTGGTTCTTTATAGAAATAAATAGGAATAGATAAAAAAGGACCGAATATTTGAAGCAGAATTTACAGCCACAAATCATGGGGAGTATTAGGTATAGACTGTTAGGAAGAAAATAATAGTTCTTGTTTCCATTATTTAAAAATGTCTTTCCGGATAAAATCTCAGTTTTTCATCCGTTGACCCCATCTGCTCAGATCCTTTCACAATATAATTAGTAATTACTCACATGTGTGAGAATTAATACGCCGTCGAGTAATAGATCATCCCACGCTCTGAAAGTACTCCCACCGATCGCGTTGCCGAGATGTGTATTCGAAACGCAGCAACATATTTCAAGCAAAATAGACAGGGGCGGTCCTAAAAGCTTTCCGAAATTATCATGGTGCTCAGTGACCCGCCGCGGCTGGCGAGTTGATCAAGAGCGGAACGTGTTTTGAGAGCAAACGATGTAGGCGACAAGTCTATAGGCGTTGCATTTGTCAGCAAACATAAATAGCAGAGCTGCGATGAGCAGTGTGTGAGTGTGCATTAGTCGCACAACGATGGATGGACTAGATTGCTACTCGTGTCACTCACACACAGTTTTTCCTTCTCACATTAACCATGTATTCTATTTTATCGTATTTTACGATGAAATAAAGTGTCTTTACAACTTTTCCGATCACGTGTGTTCCTTAATACATAGAACATGTTTACTGATATGATTTTGCCACAACTTGTATTTACTAAGAATAAAGAAAACAAATCATGACAAACTACATAAAATAAACCCGAAATTCAGAAATGTTACAAAAAAGTTCGATAATAATTAAAAAATAACGTTATTGCGTCTCCTACAAAAAACGCAAATAAAATTAATACGATAGCAATCGAGTAATATGAATTATAATGGGACGTTTTATGCAACCCTTGAAATAGAAACTAAAAATATTGGGGATGCTTCATCAATTTTCACGATTAATGATACTTTATCCGGCACATTTTATTCAGGATATATAGGATTGCTATCTAAACAATTATCATTATAATTGCAAGAAATCAAGTTAATGTTGAACGGAATGACTCGCCAATCCACACAGGTGATGGTCACACTAAAAAGTGCTGTCGAAAGAAAATTGGTCGAGAAAAACTTAAGGGGATAAAATAAACAACTCGGTCTACTCATACTAGTCTTACAGGAACACTCAGGATATAAATAACAACGGTAGCCAAAATTAGTTCAAAATAAACCGGTATGATGAATATTCGAAGGACAAGAAAGATGACAAAACTAAAACAATTGTACAATTAATTACGAAGGATAAAAAAGATTTTTCATTAAAAGAAGGGAAATAGTGTACAAGTCGTTATTTTTAAGGTTACAATATACGTTATATAACACAAAATTTAATTTAAAGTAAAGTACAGTCTAGTAACTATAATATGACCTGCTAAATCAAACTTCGAACATCTCTGACAAAGTGATCCGTCTGGAAAAAAGGTCGGGTCAATGGCGCCGTGGATGTGGTGTCTGCAATAATGATAATGTATTTGTCATTGCTCTGTTGCATCGCGTGATGGGTCGGATTGTTAACTTGTGTATTGGATTCTATCGATAGTGAAATGTGTAGTCGTTAGCGACTCGCAATACGATTGGCAAATCACTGGCAACCACGATTGATATCTGCTCTATTAATCCTGTTGATGTAGAGATGGCACATCAACTTCCTCACACCATTCAAGCAAATTACTACGGCAAGCGAATTCTCATTACGTGAGGGTGATTACAGATATTTCGGCTATTGTTCCCCAGCTCAAATGAAATTGCAGGGTTCACGAATGTTATCATCATTACAACGTAACAACAGAGTAAACGAGAAAAACGAAAAGGTTTCAGTTAACTGCTCAACGGCGTCTTCGTTGCAGGTGAGAGTTGCAACAAGCATGGGTGATTGAATGACATGAGCCAAAAAGAATTTTTTGTTTTGTTTTAATACAAGACATAATTAATACAAGATTATGGTCCAGTATTAATAAAGAACCTTGTAACTATGTAATTCACAGAACATCGAGAAATCGCACATTTTTTTCTTCTGTATCAGTTTTACACTCTCCAGATCGTAACAAAATGGGTCCAGGACAAAAAGGATTTCAAAATTTCACAGGAACCGATAAACTTTCTTTATTCCAGAGACGGAGAATGAAAATTTTTCAACGGGAAACTTCAGAATTGTATTCGTTGCATCTTAAGAATGAATATATGAAGCTAACTGTATCGGTCGCGTGTTCAAATGTTTTGAAATTTCTGTCGAAGCTCACTGATTAGAGGTCAATCGAAGGGGTTATACGGTATTCGATTACTCTAACAGCAAGACACCTTATTTTCTACCTATAACATTTCATTTTGTACGCAAAATTCAGTTTATTTTGAACAACAAAGATTGAAGTTCGTTTTACTGCGATTTCACATCGTTAATGAGAATGAATACCTACTTCAATACGACTCTGTATCCTGTGATTCTCAATACTAAAGAAGCATCAAGAAGTCGAATGCGAACATCCGCTAATAAACGTGGAATAAATATTGGAGTGGGATTTGAAAAATTTGTGGAATTCATACCATCATTTTTTGATATTAGTTAATTTATCCTTTCTTGTTATCGTTATAATTATTCAATCTGTTAATCATGGAAAAAGTTTGATCCCCGATATGGCGGTAAATGTTTTCCGTTTCACTAAGGATATGGCAATGCTAAACAAAATTTGTTATCTTAATGATTCTACAACTTATAAGTCAGAAGCGATCCCTTTTTTCGACGTTGACAATAGAAATATAAAACTGTACAGATACTTACATTTTATTTAAATAAACCAATTTACAATAAATATATATTAACTAAATGTAAATATTTTATTTTTTTAATATATCGAATTCACGAACCCAGTGCATTCGCAAATCTATTTAGTATAAGTGGCCTATTTTTAGTTAACCATTACAAACAGTGAAAAAATGACTACTGGGTATTATATTTTCATATTTTCAAAATACGTTTGTTATATTTTGCGATACCTTTGTTTCGTGCGTGGTAGTATAAATGTAAGTACAGAATAACGGTTAGCAGTTGAATGTTATATTATAGTTCCGGATCACCCCCGGCGCGGGGCGGTTCCAAATTAAGACTTATTTCATGACTTATTACAATGTTTCAGCAGCTGTTTTCAGATAAAGAATTTATATGAATAACATTCGATTTACCCTTCTTTATGACTTTTTCCACAATATTCTTGATGTCAAATAATAATAATAATAATAATAGTTGGCAAGTTGAAACGGGAAGTGTCCAGATTTATAAAGAACATTTTTTGTGAAACAGACATTCCAAATCTCAGATTACATACTCCAGGTGCTAACTGGGTTGATTTAGAACAAGAACTTAAAATCGAAGTAAATTGTGATTCATTTTAATCTTCTAACACAATTGTATGTAAAGGCACAAAGTCAGAGGGTACTTCAATTAGTGAGGTGGTAATTACCGGTAATTGAATAATACTGTTTTGAAAGCAGTTACTATTTTTTTGAAGTATATTACTGTTTTTTAAAAAAATTACAATTTTGTTACACTTTCACGAAAGGACAATTCTGTCAAAAATAATATTATAAATAACAGTATGTNTGTTACACTTTCACGAAAGGACAATTCTGTCAAAAATAATATTATAAATAACAGTATGTACAGTATGAACTACATTGTTTCAGTAAAACCACGTTACCTCAATATCTCATTTAAAAGCGCTTTTTAATAAAAGATGTGGCGTTTATTTTATCATCAAGAAATTCGAATAAGTAAAGACAGAATGGTTTGTTGCAAAATGAAAGCATCAGAGTAAATGTAGTCAACAAACAATATACTTGTGGTCTTTACAAATAGTATCTTGAACTCAGAGTGTAAAAAAGTGTTAGCATAGAATAAAACTCAAAATCAAACTTTTGTCAATACATGCGAGTGACACGAACAAACCAAAATGTATTTATTTTATTATTACCAGGGCTAAGATTTTGCATGTATTGCATTTTTCCTTGACTCCATGGCTTCGAGGAATCGATTACTAGCATTTTAACCATTTTTAACCAAGGACCATTTGAATTTAATTTAATAGTACCTTTAAATGCATATTTTTAAAGATTTTTGTTTGAACTCTGTAATTTTTAGATTTAATTACCGTGATCAATGAAAAACTATGAAATATTACAAGATGGCATATAATGAATGAACGAGTTTAGTGGTATTATTCAACTAATCCAATTTACACATACACTTTCTTGATAATAAGAATATACATATGTAACTTGTTTCTTAGAGCCCATATTTAGATTTTTAGAGCATTTAATTTGATATCAAGTGCGTATTTTGAACGTTTTGGTGCACGTCGATCCGGGCCCTGATTATTACATATAACATGCCCTTATTAATATATCTTTGAATTTATTAAGTGTATTCGTCGCACAAATGGATGACCTGTATGTAATTAAGCTATTCATGGATTGTATGGAATTCGCCATCACATCGTTCACTTCATGAACTAATGAATTGTGTGAATGAAACAAATGCATTCCCTTTTGTGATGGATCTTTTCATCAGCGTTCAGGATATGAAATGATTCCTGTTTACCCTCGAACGCGTTACGCAATTAGTGGAAGTGTAATTATCATTCATATTAACGAGGCGTCAGAATTAACAAACTCTGATTGCAAAACAGACGATTGTTGTGAACGTTTTCAATAGGATTTCGAATTAATTTGGTGTCAAAATATTTATAGTAAATACAGGCAATTTAATTGTTTGCTTCTACCGAATGTTAACAATGCCTGATTGCGTAAATTGATTAGGTTAAATATTGTAAAGGGGAATTTGGAATGGGCTGAATCGCTTCATATCCCGCGTACATTATTCACAAAACCACAGAGGCAAAAGAATTTTCGGAGGCATTTCATATTCAAAAATTGTTTACTAAAAGCTAGTTGATGTGATTAAGTTTACAAGTCCCAGCATGTGATGCCTTGAAACATTATAGGCAAAGTCACAATGCTTGATTTAATTATGAGAAATATATACGGGAGGAGGAGTGTGTGCGACCAATCTAACTTTCGGAAATATAAAATCAAATATCTATTACATCCTCACACAAAAGGAGGTGTCACACGTAAATCTTAGTGTCTTTTAAGTTAGACTTTCAGAAGTAAGAGCGTATTCACACAAGAAATCCACTAGAATTAGAAGTAATAATAAAAAGTCTGCATGTCTGATCTTCAGGTATCATCACTTCTAAATATCTTACGCCATCGAAGTGAGTCGGTCCACGTCCTGACGGTGGGATAAAGAGACGGCTCTCAAATATTTCTTTTATTTTATCCTATATTCCTAGTTTTCTACTTTCATCGTTTTTATCTTCTTTACTGGCCTTCTCAGTGTGCTGAACACTCACCCATCTTTTTGCCGAGCATGGCGACCCGTGTCGGATGGAATGGGTGTCCTGGTGAGTTGAGGAATCATGCATACCTAGAAGGATGCGTGCCAATACGCTTGTTTTGGACCCGGCCTCTTCTAGACGGGCAATCGGGGGCTAACCCACCCCCCGACAAATCGGCTCGGACTAGGTCATCGACTGAACTCCAGGGTGAGGGGGGGCGCAGGGGGTCCTTCCCTCTGGTCGGCGGCGTTGGATCTACCCTGCTTAAAGAACCTTGCGTGCCCCCGNCCCCGTGTCAACCCTGGCACCCCAGTAGGGTATCCCCTTGTTGGACTCCGTGGTGGGTGGGGAACACGGGAACAAAATTTAAATCCATACGCAAGGAAACTCCTGTCCCCCTCTTGTCGCTTCCCCCCCCCCTTTTACCCTCTTCCTCTAGGAAGAGGCGATTAGTTGGTGAAACTGTGGATTTACACAGTTTTTTTTGTAACGACAGCGACACACCCACAAAGCCTCGCTTCTTATTAATGAAATATAACGATGAGGGAAAGACTTTTAAGTCTATCAGTTCTGTTGGTCTTGCGAAAGCAATTGATGATACCATAGGAAAGCTTCAGTCTGTCGCGCGCCTGAGGAATGGTGAAATTCCGTTTGAGGCACGCACAGATAAGCAGATCGAGAGCATTTTAAAACTGAAAGAAATTGCTGGTCTTAAAATCAAGACAACACATCCTAGATTGACAATGTGCAAAGGCGTCGTAAATCACGAAGACTTTTCACATGAGTCAGATGAAGACTTGAAGGTATCCTTGGAGCCCCAAGGTGTGTTATATACACACAGAATTAAGAGGGAGAGTTAGTCCCCACCTCCACACTGGTTCTGACGTTTGATAAGTCCTCTCTACCGGAAACCCAATCCTGCAATTTATATACCCTGCGTGTGCGTCAGTATGTACTAAATCCTCTGCACAGCTTGAAGTGACAGAGATTCGGTCACACAGTCGACCGGTACAAGTGACCCTGTGAAGTGTGTGTTATTTGCGGACAGACGTCCTTCCAATTGCAACTGCGCAAAATATATCATGGTGAAAGACATCCAAAGGATCCGCGTATTGGAAATGGTGTCTTTCCCCGAGGCCAGGTGTCGGTACCTCATTAAAAATCTGATATCACCAAATCATTTGCAACAGAAGTCACCGCGACGAAACCATCTACAGTTTCTTTTGGCTGTCAGGCAGTTTTGGAGGAAATAGAAAAACCCAAGATGAGTAATTCTGGTGTTCAGGTATCATTGGATGATCCTTCTGTCTTAAAAAACGAATTTCTGGGGAACCCTTATAATGTATGACTCCAAAAAAATCGTATGTCACTACATGTACCTCAACTTCTATTAACATTCAGCAAGCGAAATCCGCGAAGAAACAATCCCCACCGAAGAAAATCTCATGGTCGACACCGGCGGAGAACTTGGTCCCATCAGTCCAAAAAAACTGACACTTTAAAGACGGGTTCCCATTTCGCTTCATCTTCCTCTAGTCGCCGACGCTCAAGGAGCAGAAATAGTGGACTTATGTCCACGAGTGATAATTCCAGCAGTGATCACGGCGACTCTTCTGAGGAGACTACAGCTGGGTCTGACTTTAAAGTCGTCCACAGGGAAAAAATCCAAACATCGAAGAAAGCGCGGATAAACTCTAGACCTTGGCCCTTCTTTCCTGGAATCTGAATGGCATTCACGTGTATCCAGATGATCTAAAGCTCTTACTGTCTCGTCTATATCAAAGAAATCTCTATATCAAGCGTCTTTCAGACCGTATGTTTGAGGGAGAGCCTTCCATTCCTTACATTTACGGTATGTAATATTTATATCCCCCGGGTAGTCATTTGCGAAGAAAGATCTTGCTGGTCTGATCGACCAGTTGTCATCCCCATTTCTTATCGTCGGGGATTTCAATGCCCATAATTCGATGTGGGGTTCTTCACCCAACTGTCCAAAGGTTGATATAATTGAAAAATCGTTAGATAGCCGAGAAATGCGCTCCTAAACACGGGCCACCCCAACCACTTCTGTACAGCTTCCGATCTTTCTCGGTGCTAGCCATCGGCAGTTCCTCTCCTTCCCCAATCTTAATCTGGACAGTTCTTGACAATCTGTATGGGAGTGACCACTACCTGATTATTATACATTTCAACGCTTTTTGCCCCTCGGCTTTACGCCCCTCTCAGTGAATATGGAGAAAAGCAGACTGGGACATGTTTAAACGCAACATCAATCTTTGCGATAAGCCGTTCGCCGATGTGGATGCTATGGCATCCCATTTCACCAACGCGGCCTTAAAAGTCACCGATGTTGCCATCCCTAAATCATCATGTAATCCAAGGTATTGCCCTATTCCATGGTGGAATTCGGATTGCGTAAAGGCGGTCAGCGCTAGAAAGAAAGCTTTAGCGCGGTTTATCAAGTATCTCACTGTCGAAAATCTCATTGTGTTTAAAAGGTGCAGAGTCAGAGCAAAACGAACTCTTCGAGAAAGTAAGTCGTCCTCCTGGAAGGTTTATATTTCATCTCTTACAAGCCGTACTCCATCAGTCGTATGACAGAAAGTTAGCAAGATTCAAGCTATATGGTCCTCTTTTTCCATCGCTGGTCTCAATGTAAATCGACAGCTTGAAACTTCACTCGAAGTCATCGCTGAGGAAATTGCATCGCACTACGAAAAAGTCTAACTCTTACGGTTTTTCTCCATCGTTTCTTCAACAGAAATCTTGCGCGGAAAAGTATTGCTTGGATTTCTCCAGTTGCAGAGACGAGGAATATAATATTCCTTTCTCTATGACGGAACTGACCTCTGCCCTTGTGTCTTCGAAAGATACAACCCCCAGTCCTGATCAAATACATAATGCGATGCTAAAACATCTTCCAGAGATAGGCATACAATTCCTTCTCAAGTTATTTAACTCTATTTGGAATTAGCATACCGTCCCAGCTCAATGGCGTGAGGCCATAATTATTCCACATCTGAAGGAGGGAAAAGATCGTACTAATCCGTCGCACTTTCGACCGATTTCTCTGACAATCTGCGTTTGCAAATTGTTAGAATGAATGATAAATTGTCGCTTTGTTTGGTTTCTGGAATCGCGAAACCTTCTGACCAATATCCAATGTGGTTTCAGAAAACAGCGGTCAACGCTGGACCACCTTGTGGCGTTGTCATACACCATCTCATTAGCTTTTGTATTAAGGGAACACCTTGTAGCCATCTTTTTTGACCTGGAAAAAGCTTATGAAAACCTGGAGGTACGGAATCCTACGCTCATTACACTTGTGGGGATTCCGAGACTGTCTTCCTCTGTTCCTGGAGAGTTTCCTATCTCAACGCTCTTTCCGCGTTCGCCTCGGTACTCATTTATCATCGAATCATACTCTGGAAAACGGTGTCCCACAGAGCTCAATCTTAAGCGCCATAGCCATAAATAGCATTGCGTCAGTGGTTCGTGAACCGGTACATGTGTCTCTGTCATCGAGATGCAAGACCTTCGGTCCCCACTCACCGAGTGTCCGTTTTATACAACGGCTAGAGGAAAACATCATCACACTACCTCCTCCAGTGAAATACCCACACCTTGGTCCTTCATGCAATCAACCTTCCACTTCTGGTAGTCTAAACTTTCAAAGCAAGACACTCCTGCTGCTGTGTACCATCAGCACTTCGGAAAACTAAAAATACATCTATTTGGATCATATGTTCATATACACTGATGGCTCAGTAATGAATAATTCCGTTGGTGCTGCTTACAATGCCGTAGTACCTCCCGTTCTTTTCACCTCCATTCCTTTTGCTGCGTGTGCACTGCTGAAAAATTTGCAATGCTTGAAGCGCTGAAGTTCATTCAACTATCTTTAATATGGCGTGTGGTTCTCTGCAGTGACTCTATTAGTGCTCTGTGGTCAATGTCTTCACTGTACACATCTGACATCCTTACGCTGACAATTCAGAATCTAATAATCCATCTAGTCGTTCAAAATTTTGAAATAGTCCTTTGTTGGGTTCTTGGGCACGTAGGTATTATGGGTAACGAAGAAGCTGATGAGGCAACGAAGCGGGGAACACTGAGGGCAGTCCTTGACCTTTCATCTGTACCCACGTCAGATTCAAATGTTGCCATAAGATCGTCTTTTCTTGGGACATAGCAAGTCGAATGGCAAACTTGAGCCTCCTTCCATCTGTGAAACTTGCAATACAACTTACCGTGGAACACTTTCTTCTGGAGTGTCTCAAATATAGTACCAGCCGACGGCGACACAATCTACCGAACAGTTTGAACGTTATGCTTGGGTAAAATGAACCGATATTAATACGTCTTTTCAGATTTCTTCAGGAAAGTGGCCTTTGGAACAGTATCTGATCTTTCTTCGTGTTATTACTCAAATCCATAAACGAAACTAGGCTCCTCCCACAAGTTCTCGGGAGGGTTTGGATTAAAATCTCTTTTTTCCCCTTTGCTTTGAATTTGCATTTTTTCTCTCTCTAAATTTACTTTTCTCTTTTTTTTCGGTTTTCATAATGCTATAGGAAACTGTTCTCTTTCCTTTCCCCCCGTTTTTTAATGTTTGGATATATTGTAATTCATGTAATTCATATGGTTGAATCATTCGGCGAGTCCCACACGCGGGGACAGTCGTGTTGACTCTCCTTAGTGCGTAACAGCATTTTCCCTACCTGTAAAATTTTTTTAGGGCTCTAATAACTTCGATGTTTGCGTGCCGTAAAACCCCAATAAAAAATAAGTAAATAAATAATTATCCTACCAAATTTCCCAAGCACTCACAATAACAGAGTTCAGGAGTACTGTCTGCAACCCCTTACGTATTAGTGTAGAACAGAAATCATATCAGAAGCAAGGAAGGATGAAGACCGGATCAAACTATGAACCAAATTCCAGTTCTACCACACACTTGTAATGGGTCCTGTTCCACAACATGTCTAAGAACCGAAAACATTCAGGGTTATTTCATGTTCAGTTTCTGAAATGTACAACATACAGAAATGTACGTATGCTAATCATCTGAGAATATTTGTTATAAATGTTCAAAGGAAAAGAAACATTAAAAATTAATTTTAAATTAAATTATTTAACGCACATAAGTCTTTATAATTGTCATTTAAATAACATTTGATTATATGTTAACAATTCTTTTGAAAACATTATAAGGCACATAGATTTATCCATATTGTATAAAGTATATAGCAACGATTAAATTTTAAAAGAAATTTAGACGTAGAATACTCGATTGAACTTTTTTATTAATTGAGTTTTCTTGGCAGCAGCAGGAATCCGCTCGTATTCTCAAATATTTGAAATGACTTTTCCAGGTTAACAATTATTAGAGGTTTGTGGAACTGCGTAGTTCAGCAAACTTCGAGATAAAATGATATTAACACGAATTCAACTTCATTATTTACTATTTTGTAAATTCAATGAAGTATTTTTTAAAAATCTTACAGAATAACCTTTTGGAAACTTTTACATAAGGAACTCAACTCAATTCTAGGAATAGTAAACCATTAACTACATCCATTCGTTTTTAGTAGATATAAAACCGAAATCAATTTAATATTTCTGAATACATTGCCAATACAGGCACAATTACAGGTATAAAGAACCATTACCACCAAACATAATTTCTAATTAGTCTCTTCGAAGTGATTTGCCGTGGATAAATTAAGAGAAATATGGTCGCACTATTTCCATGTAAGACATATTACGTAACCATTACGAGAATAATTCGCAAGGCACGCGTATGAATGGGACAGAAGCCTTCTCCAATGAAAACATAATATGCTGTCGAATTACATGCGCAGAGTATAGGTAATGAACAGACTTTGTTTGGGTTGTGCTTTTTATTTAAAACAAAAATATTTTTCCTTATTAAAAAAGAAAAATAAGTCATAACAAAATCCCAGTCGCTTTGGTACAAAAAAATTATTTAAATAGCGGGAAAATTGCTATGTGGGTATGTACGTAAGTGGTTGCGCGGTCTGTTGCTGTGGCCATGGGTCTCTCACTGAACGCCCCTCAACCACAAGTTTCCTTGTCATAGTTCAGAGTGGACAATAACTGTCAAATGCATACTGCAAATTGGCTACATACTCATAGAGCACCGCGAATTGTGTGGGAATACATACGGTCATCAACTAGCCTGACCAAATCAAAGCAAAGCGTTGAAATTACATGTTGACTAAACTTAAGAGATTTTGAAATATACTGCCATGTGGAGACAAGAATATTTTAGATCACATCTCGAAACTCTAATCGGATCTCTTCAGGTAATTAAGAACACTTCGAATGCGTAGACTCCGTATGTTCCTTTGGGATTTTACTCTAAGCAGGTGATTAGCCCAAATTTATTACGAACATTATCGAATACTGAAAAAAATGAGAAGAAAGAAAATACAGTACAGTGCATCATCGTTTATCCAGCCTTTCTTTCCTTGGCTTTCCAGGTAAACAAGATAGGTTTTTTTTCTCTTTTTTTCCTTTTCGTCTTTACATCTAAGAAAAGTTTTCTATAAAAGTAGCTGGTGTGTGACATGTATCGTGAAAAAGTTGATTACGTTTCTTAATTCACTTTACAAATAATACGGGTTAAATATTTCCGGTGCCACATCGGGTTTAGTTGTGATAACCGAAACGGCGTTGGCACGTGCGTTGTCTACGTCTTTTTTGTTTCTTTACTCAATGTTTTTAAATTTTTATTTTGATGAAATTGTCCTCTTAAAACAAAATCTTTTTTGTAGAGTTTTTTGTTTTCTTGAACGTTTTTCACATCGCCCGGATTTTCGAAGAGCATCACTTCTGGATCCTAATCAGTCTGGATGAACGAGTTGTTAAACTACATACCCATTAACAATACTTACATCTATGTATAGAATCACAAGTCACGATACATAGAAATCTCTTGTCTCACAAAGGAATTCGTACACAAACCACAAGCCAGTTCACTTTTGCGAACACTCTAAAACAATCTGACTTCTCCAACTTTCATCTATTGTTCCCATAAAATCACCTTCATCTCAATCTAAGTACACGCTGCCACCAGCGTATCTTCTTCCTTCTTTTCCACGCCATCCGTTTGCTCATTGCTCCTCTCACCCTCGGCCGTTCCGTTCAGCTCATTGCTCCGGATCGCCGCGCCGCGAGGCGAGTAGCCGCGAAAAGTGTAACTACAGCGTTTACACGCCACTTCCCTTGTTCTGGCCCGCGCACCGAGCGGTTCTCAGGAGGTCACTTCCTGCGAGAGCATTCTCCAGCTCAGTCTTACGCATCGACTGGACGCGTTCTGCTCTCTGATTCGAACACGTGTTCACGAGGGGAGCCCCTGCTGAGCCGTAATGTAATTTTACTTTGTCTACACACCATGGCGGTACGATCACTACCGAGCTTACACTGAACCTGAGTCACGAAACGAATATACAAACACTCAACATGGATTGAGAAACTACTATGGAAGCGACTGCCGTGAGATTGGATGTGAGATCCAAATTCAGAGGAAGGAAATCTCCAAACATTTGGACATCACATCCCAATCCATACGTTCTGACATAATCATATCCAAAGATTGCAATGTCATATCCAAGGGTTGGGAAGTAGATCTAAAGGTATAGAGAAATCCTTTCCTTCCAATGAATTTGAATCGCATATCCAGACCAGTTCTCTCGTTGAGTAAATTATTTAATTGCAATTTCATTATTCGAGTCAGCGCAATAAGTTTTATACTAATAATGTTAATTCTACACTGACCGCGTCCTTTAACATACAGCACACCACCGCAATCAATTGAATTCATTCAACAGTCAATTCAATAAAGTGCGATAAATGATACGAGAAAATATCGACCTCCACAGCTACGGGTCAACAAGACCACCACTCTCTAAGAAAAACTCATTCACTAATCCATGACGTAATTCCCGATTACACTCTCAAGGAAAACAAGAGAGAGAAAACATATGCGTCTATTCGATTCCAAGAAACGCGTTGACAACGAAAGAAAAGGAGAGCCGACAGAAATGGAAAAATAAGGAAGAATAAGGATCTTAAACCTGCATAAGGCACTTGTAGCGTCGCCGGTTGCGAACACAACGTACACGCACCACCAATACGCACGCACGCGCGTCCTCACGCACAACGGTGCTCACGCAGGAGCGGGAAACATCTCGTTTGGACGCACCACACCA
This sequence comes from Laupala kohalensis, assembly GCA_002313205.1. NCBI lineage: Eukaryota > Metazoa > Arthropoda > Insecta > Orthoptera > Trigonidiidae > Laupala > Laupala kohalensis. Next base: position 206,537 of record NNCF01126904.1, read on the forward strand.
TTGCGGAGAGCACTCGAACTCTACTAGAAAAAGACAGTTTTTTACACTTTGTTCTAAAATAGGTTTATGAATAAATTAATAGAATTCCCGAAAAGGTTAACACCAATTCAATTTTTTAATTAAAATTCGAATTCATTTCTAAAATGAAGTAATATTATTAATTAAAAACTTAATTATGAAAGAAACCAGATGCAAATTGCGTATGACCACGTGGGGGTAATAAACTAAATAATTCTCCCGAATCAAGCAAGGGACATCCATTCAATTACGATCCAGGGCCCAAGGGCAGGGACGGATTTAATATTTATAAAAGAATTTATTTAACAAATATGTGCTATTTATTGTTTCCAAATCGAGTATATTAAATGTAGTAAACACTCCATATCAATAATAAAAAATTTATTTAGAATATTCCGAATGTACAAATATTTTTTTAAAAACTACATGAAATTTCCTCAATTAAATATTTTATTGAAGTCATAGTCAAATTAATGTCTTTTAATTTGCTACTTGTCTACCGTTATGAATCTTTCTACGTCAATCGCTTTTTTATGAATGTAATTTCATATTCTAATTTCAAACAATTTATATATTGTAACAAAATATTTTCAATCAACATTGGAGTATAAAAAACTACGAAACTAAGAATTTAAACAATAATATTCTTGTAAGTCCACCTAAAACGACAGATACATTGAGTTCACATTAATCTCATCAAACATGTAATGTGAGTCGATTGTAAAAACTTAAAATCACATTTAACAGTTATTACGGAACACGATTCACAGTTTACTCAAAAGACAGTACAGAAACAATCCAAATTTTATTGTGTTAAAAACGGAACGTGATTTGAAATGTAATTGTGTTGCAAGAACTACACAGAAGACATGGTTAATTCATCACATGCTTCGTTGACTGAACGAAAAAGTAAATCTGCAATTCGATCTCAATAGGTAAGAATTTTAAAATTCCATACACACACGAACAATCTGAATATTCGAATGCAATGAAGTTACAGTAATAAAAGGATTAATTCAATTAAACTACTAAATAGAATAATAAATACTACTAGTATGCATTAAAACCAAAATTTACAGGTAAAAGCTATATTTATCAATCATTAGTCTGATTTTTTTAAAAACTGAAATTGATAGTGATCACGATGCACGAAGATTGGTCTAGCATAACAATAAACATGCCGTTATTTCTGGCGAAGGAGTCCATTTCTGAAAGGAAAAATATACAACGAGCAGAGTACCCAAGAGTGAAATGCCAAGAAAGAACCTCTTGATGAATAATGATGACAGTGTTGGATGGAGGAGACAACGATGTATAATATGTTTAACGCAAAAATGCTTGAAATCAGAAATTTCAAACTCAGTCCTAAATTAAATTTCACAGAACCATAGCAAACCAGTTCGGAATATACACGTAACGGCACATATATGAAAGGCGCATAAATTCCATTAAGAGCACACAAATAATAGTAAGCTAATGCGCGTCGTACTGAATGGAAACTCCATAGACAGATGTAATCCACTAAGACCATTCACATAGCGTGATCTAATAGCTCTTTGATTTTAGATTCTTTATCCAATATTATTCGATAAATTGGACACTTCATTGACGATTAATACTAACTAAGAGTAGTCTGCATAGGGAATTAATCTACTTATTTATAACAGCTTCTCTCCTCTCCTATTTACTTCGGATATTTCGATTTGATACAGTATGGTGTTACCAATTTACGTATTCTGGTCAACTTGACAACATAATTTAAAATCTGTTCCAACTACACTAAACTATTCAAAAATAAGAATATCTAAAAGCAATAATTTTTGCTAATACATTTTCCATCCTTACCTTGGTGAACCGCATGATTTAAGGCGAACGATACAGGACCAGTGTTTTGAAAGGTATATCTAAAAAGATTTAGAAGAGACTAGTTGAACACAGCCGCCAAAAAACGTACAAAACAAAAATTCCTTCAAAAAGAGTTTTTAAAAAGTTTCGACCTTATGACAAAATTAATTAAGCAATCAAAATACATTTGTCTGAAAATAAACCCATAATTCGCATGAAAAAAACAAGTACCAAAATAAAAAGTCTTTTGTGTTGCCTTTTCAGAAGCGGACCGTGGACAGTAAATCCTACTCATTACCAGGCGAACATTTGAAGTTATTTTCATACTATTTTTTATTTAGGTACCGAAAAAGATGAGAAGATTAATCAAGCATCCTAAGAATGAAACATTTCCTATGAATATAAATTATACACTAATTTATCATTAAACATTTCAATTTAATTGACACAATGTAATTACATAAGTTGAAGCTTCTGTTTAGCATCACTGATGTATTCCTCGCGCCCCAGTTTCATCGGCCTTGGCTCAGGTGACATTTCCCACTCATGGGAACTATCGATTAATTCTACTTCTGCTCATGCAATCAATATTTCGTGACCTTCGTTCAACGACTTTAACTTCCAACAAGTGAGTTGCAGGTGCGACCAACACAGCACGCAACACATTCACAGAGTATCTCGTCAATTTCTTGCTTCATGTGCATTTTCTTCATCCGCAAAAAATCATGAGCATCTTCTAAACATACACTAACGGATAACCCGAGAACTACAAACAAACGTAAATTTGTTGAAGTACGAAGTATTTAATTACAGAAGCTTTTCAGAGTAATACTGTACTCCGATCTATTACTCCCACATATATACTATTACATTACATAGGAAAAAATACGTACTTAATTGGGCAAACTTCACCAAAAAACTTACGTGTATTTATTATTTCTACATTACATTTGAATACTAAAAGAGACCAACCACATCATAAAAAATTTAAGAGATACAAAGGAAATTACTTTTCAGCAAACAGTTACAGTAGAAAAATTCGTTCTAAAATTGTACAAATGAGAAAAAAAATTAGCATCACAGATGTCTCTAAAAACAGAAGTTTAATTGTAATTTTTCAATTTCTTTAAATTAGTGTTAATATGTATCTCAAATTTGTATAGAATGCAAATTTGTATAGAATGATCCTTGGTCGGAAAATATCATTACTTACTGTTACGGCACACCACAAGCCCATATGCGATGTGCGTAAGCTTTTTGGTGGAGAAGCGGGATACAACCATAAACCACAACCTTTATGGTAGAGTTCGCTGCTACCAGCTTGATTTCCCCCAAGCAATCAAACTCTAGTAATAACAATAAAACATTTAATTCAAATTAAATAAAGCTCTGAATATTTACAAATGTAGACAAACTCGCAAATCATAAATACAAGTTTGAACTTGTTATTACTTGATATTGCTATCTAAAAGCAATAATTACACACAGTTATAACTACTGGTGTTATGAATTAACTCGGAAATCTACCCAGATTATCCGAAGTTCAAAAAGTTCCAAGTTGCTATCTCGAAATAAATAACTGTTCCAAGCTATGTTATTCGCGCCTATAGCAGGTAATAGAANNACGGAATTTCCGGCGAGCACAGTGCTTGAAAATGTTATTTCAAAATCTATACTGGCCCCGATGTTACTCTTACGTATGAACGTGACTTTGGAAAATTACAGAGAACTTAAGCCATTAATTTCTCTAAAAATTTCCATCTAATTTTGACTGTAAACGGGACATGAAGATATTAATTCACGGAAACATGTATTAATAAAGAAGAAGCTTTATCAACGACAAAAATTATAACTGACGCATGCAGTATTGTCTATGGGCTAAAAAAACGCACAATTAAAAAAATTTCAATAAAAGATATGGTTCCTATTCATCAAAAGACGGGGGTTAGGATGATATTTTAATGGTTATGAATTGTTGTATTTTGTCTGATTTGACATAAAATGGCCACGAATAATCAAGAATATAGATTTGTAATTTCACTGATTTTCATTTCGTGTATCTACCTCTAACGAGGCTCGAGGCGGAAGTCCTTCGCGAGGCTCCTAACTTCGAGTCACAAAAAAAATGTGTTTTTTGGCAACATGTGCATATTAATCGCAGCAGTGTTTTATACATTTGAGATTTACTTTACAACAACCATTTTTTTCAATAATTCGTTTCACAAGAATAATAATAATAATTTTATATTTTTTAGATTTACAGTAATAGATATTAATCTTTACTACACTGTATTTAAAAATTAAAAGCATATTAGTGTTCAAATGTACGCGTTTTTATTATTTTCGCTGATACGTTTGGAGCCCTCTCACTGGAGTACGTCCGGACCTTTTCGCCCCCGCCCAGGTACGCCACTCTTATCTATTATTACTGTATAAACTGCAAAGAAATGTTTTTGAGATCGAAAGTATTTCTCTACGATGTTATATCCTCCGACCACAAAAGGAGTCAAAATGAGTGAAAGAGATTAAAAGCACTCTCATCAATCGTAAAACTTACGCTCCTGATTGGACATGTTCGCTAATAATTACAACACTACAGGCCACCAATTAACACGCGAATAATATCTGTGACACAGCACCACCCCATGCGTGTTTTGCGCTCGATGAAATAGACAGATGAGTAGTGACAGACGAGAGTAATGATACTACAAGAAGCAGTTAGAGCAACTAGCCGGTCGCATTATGGGTAATGCTTCCATGTTGTAAAGGATGCATCATTAGGAAACATGCTCATAATGTCACATGCAACATCCAGACATTATATAAATCAATATATTACTTACATTCACAATTATAATTGATGCAGTATTATTTTCGACCATTATAAGAGTATTTTCTAATTAAATATTAACAAAATCTTATAACTGTCAAAACAAAATTGTATTATATGAATCATTTGTCAATACGGGTCACAGTTTGAAAACACACACAAAAGAATTACTTCAAAATATTCAGTTTGATCATTCTCACTTCGGCTTCGAGACCATCAATGACTCAGCTCGATGCACATTGTTCGGTATTAGGTACTGAGGCAGTATGTTACTGAGGCAGTAACTTTACTGAAAGTTAGTGTTCTGTTCATATAACAATAGTCATTATAACAGTATTAATGAGTTCTTCACTGTATGAAACTTTCACTGTATGAAATTCTTGACGAGGTTATATTATCTTTCTTTCTAAAATCTTTTTGGACATCTTCTTTACCTGTTTATATCTTCACAACTGGCGTATTTTCGTTTTCGCGTCCTGTCAACGTCCGTCTTCAGGCGTCCGGCAGCACTGGTATTCGAACCAGGGTACCTTGGTTCTCAAGGCGAGGACGTTACCATTGGACCACTGCGACCCGATGTAGGTGATATGTTTATCCTGTTGTGTTGTGTTACTCTAGTATTAATACCCTTTATTATTGGCATCTATAGGGGATGTATATCGATTGAAGGTTGACTTATTAGATTACTAGCCAGGCGGGTGTATGCGACCTGCTTGATTTTCCATATTTTCAGGTCGCTTTCTCTGGCGATGGGGGGAGGTCTTTTCCCATAGGATGCGATGTCCGTTTTCCCATTCGTGGTCAGTTACCGTTGATTTGAAGGTTTCTGCCTGGCGGACGGCTTTTTGGTGTTCTTTTAATCGCACGGGAAATCAATATTATAATGTATACTGCTAATAAAAACACTGGTTATAGAATTGTTATTAAGAATCTATAAAATTAACAAAATACCATTAAGAGAACATCATTCAATTATTTGAATTTTACATGAATAAAAAAATTGAAAGACATTTTCTCACGAACATACCAGTCAAGTTTATTAATATTTTCGATGTTTCGGCCTCTCAATAGTGTCTTATTGTGTTTGGAATGGTTTGGAACGCATGTGACTAGGACACACTTTGAGGTTACGTGTGTTCCGGCAAATCTTTTAATGACCTAGTTTGCATCTTGGTTTTAATTTCTTGAGAAGGGCTACCCATTTGAGGGTCTGAAACGTCGAATATATTATTAAACTAGACAGGTATGTTCGTGAGAAAATTTGGTTTAGATATTAAATCAACAAGTGGTACCTGTTCTTTATATAAAATAATTAAGTTTTTTGACGCTGGGTCACGTGTATGAGTAAATGAAAGGATGAGGATCTTCACCCTAAAACCCCCAACCTCCATATCGCCTAAGTCGCTGGCACGCGCCCCTGGAGATTCTCCAAGCGACACGTGAACTGTTCCAATTTCGGGGACTACGAGAAAAACCTGGAAATGTTCGCGAAAATAACAGCTCGTTCGTCGCACAAACTGAAGGGACGCGCTGATCAAACGTCCTATCAAATCGGCTACCTCTGCCATCGCTGTATGTCTTTTAACACACTGAAATATTTGGCTCCTTAGATGAGCACCGCAAGTTGCACTGGACGAAAAATAAAATGATGTAGAGCACACCTAACCCTTATTTTTTCCCACTTACCGGTTTATAATCTAAATCCACAAAAATACATTTTCAAAAATTCTACTGATTAGTGAACTAATCTTCGTGCAGAACTTATTTACGTTAACTCCAAAAATGCTGAAAGTGATATACCATTTCCAAGGTATAGCTCGAATCGAATTAATTCTATGTGAATGCTTCGAATTAGAATTAGTGAAAAGATACAATGCTATTTCCATTAGTACACAAGTACAAGTTCATTTTCATTAATTACATTTACACGTTTCAAATACATTTAATTACAGAAATAAATTTGCCTTTACCCTTTAAATTCATTTAAATTTTGTAACTTAAAATATTATTGTAAAATAAACTATTTCATCATCATATTTCGTCTAATTACTTCCTACAAATTCTATATTCAAAAATAAATTACATTGTCCACATACAGATGCGTCCTTCTCATTTCATAAATTGTCATTGGATTTTTCTGATACGTCTGACAATCAGTTTCGTAATTTTTTACTGAGTCAGTTCTTCTACAATACAGGAACGGTATTTGTCTTAGATGATAATTCTGACTTTATTTTTTCCATTGGCTTCCAGTAACTAATATTTGTGCCAGAAAAGCAATAATATTCTCTCCAACACCATTCTGAGAACTCATGGTTTATGAGCACTTCTCCCATATTCATGGAGTGCAAAATTTTTAGGTATTACTCAACAACAAGGTCTCCACGGAGCTTACTACTAGCAATAACAAATTTGTCAAAAAAGCAGTTACCAACTGCTTATGGCCACATGGAGGACAATAAACTACATGACAATAAACTTACATTTATTCGGCAATTAAATATATGGCATTAACGCATAGAACCACGACAAAACTGTGTTACCACAGCAGTAATGGTGTTACCGTTTGTCGAAATTTACGGCTATCTATCGGAAACAATCCAAGAATTTACCGATAAATAATACATTTATTTATATAGATTACATTTTGTTAAGCAATTTACATCTTTTATTTGGTATAATATTGAAATAAAACTCATTGAATGGCGTTCACAAAAATTCTCTCTAAAGCTATTGTTTGTGGTTGTGGTAGACCCCCCGTTCTTTATAACTGCTGATATCGAATGGTTAATAAAGGTAATAATCAGATAAACAAAGGTCAGAATATGTTTAGGACAAAAGGTTGAGAGACACAATAATACAAATTTTCCTTGAATGGTTTAAAGAATCGAGAACGAATATAGGATCGAGGTAAAATGTATGGAATCGAGATCGAAAGGGGAAATGACCTATTTTGGTATCGGCACATCACTACTAATATTGCATATCTGCGACGAGGATCATGTAGCAAAGCATTAGTTCTCACAATACCAACGCTCTCCCTCTCCTAGGCCCTAACTCGATTCGCCCTTGGCTCGTGCGGCGCGACCTCTACTGAACTGCAGGATCGCAGGTGCATCCTGGAGTATCCAGGTCAATTCCTCCGTTGGCATCAACCCTAGGGACGTCCGAAGGGCGCGTACGTTGCCCCCACATTCCGGACGTCCTCCACCGCGCGCACACACACACACACACATACATGCAATGCACCCTCCGCTCTTCCGGTGCGCCCAGCTCTTGGCAAAACCCCAAACCTAACTCTCCCTTCGTCTTCTCGTAAGAAACGAATGGCTGCTCTAATCAACATCTGGATACTTTCGCAACGCACACATCTTTTAAACACATTATCATTCATAATCCAATTGGTTCAAACACTAAAGACTTCTGTAACAAATAATGGGAGGTGTTTTCAAGCAAGAGATATAAAATATGACACAAAACCGAATAGCGAAATTTGGAACTCGTAGTCAATACAACAATTAATTTTTAAAAAACTTTATTCTTACAATACGTATCCACCTAAAAGTTACACATTTTAACTATTCTTAACTTTCATATTTTGAAATATAATAGGAATTAGTTAGCAGAATAGACTTCAAGTACTGAAAATATATACTTAATTATACAAAAGGAGTAATTACTGGAGCGTACAACACCTCCATTTGCAAGAGATAGATTAACGGGTTTGTTTTAGAGTGAACAAGAAGCACGTGACTACGCCGAGAAAGGCAGATGTGTAAGAAAACTGGTAAAGGTCTGGTTCAAATAAAAAGGAATGACCCCGAGGGGAAAGAATCACAAACGAACAAGTAAAGATGCGGAAGCTGACAACGAAAAAACAAAAACAAAGAACGAATACAAATAAGATTGAAATGACAAGTGTGAATGCAAAAAATGATGTGAAGAAAAGGAACTCGAAGGAACAAGACAAAATATCCATTAGCAGTAGGAAGGTGAAAAAATTAACCGGAAAAGAAATTCACAGCGATGATAAAAAATAAGTTTATACATATTCAGATACATCATCCTTTATAAAAAATACTTAAGGTAATGATACATAATCTTATGAAAGAAGAAAGATCGCTCGGCTAATAGTTTAGGACAGGATTACAGCCAACTAAAAGTCTTCACTTGCGCGCCATTCACGTATGTTCCAATTACTTTCTATCAAAAGATACCAAAACTTGTGTATTACATTTTAGCACAGAGAAGAAGAAAATCCAATCAAAAATTTATTACATTGCCGAAATCATAACGCCGAAACCGAGAAACACAAGCACCGTACGTCAATTCTTTTGGGCGATAAATTCAAACACGCGACTCGCGTATTCGCTTCTAGACACGCGAGCACGCGCATGTAACGTCGTATGCAACGCAGAGTCGTAAACGTTCCTACCGCCCCGTATTCCTCCACAAACACAAGAAAATCGCCGCGAGAGACGTAAATCGCGCAATGCACCGCCTCTCCGCCAGGGCGCAGTGGCAGCGGCCGGCGCGCGCCATCACTCTTCTGTTATCGCCGTGCGTCTCGACTTAACAGTTGAAACGCGCGGCCGCGGCAGACGCAGACGGTCGTAAAGTTGCGAGTTACGAGACGAGCGGCGAAGGGAAAATCCAAATGAAGATCCGCGATGATGCAGACGCCTGTTGGGACAGGGAGCCGGACACCAAATCTTAGGAAAATCATAAATGCACTATCAAAATAAGAGAAAAAGAATGAGGAATAATTCGTTTTTTATCACAAATTTTCCGTTTTTTGCTATCATTTAGTAATCGAATCTTCGATGACAGATCGAAAAAGTACCAAACAACTCGCCGTAAGAGATCTAAACCCCAAAAGGAGAGAGGTTGAACTTCATTACTATTATTAAATTATCAAACAATATGTTATACTATATCAGTGACATTTATAGCACAATTATGTTACTTTTGGTCACGTATGATTTGGCAAAGGGAGGGGTGCAATAGGTTGTAGAGCAGACATTTTTAATTACATAGCACGAAAAAAATGTTTCCAGACATAAATAACGCACTAAAAATGTATTAAAATGGGCAGAAAACGTTTATTCCTTCACGTACAAGTAACATTCTTCATCTGAGTTTAGTCCCAGATGGTCATTTAAGAGTATAATTTCAAACTAACCGCGTGAACAATTTAATGCATCCATTAGAGTACGGTTCACTGAAATTTCAAGCCGTACAAAGATGAAATAATACGTTATCGATGAGGGTAACCGACTGCGATGAAGGGTGAATTAAACCCACAAGAAAATGTAGGTTTCTTCTCTTCTTTAGTACATAATAAACCATATTCTGGAATAAGATACAAATTTCGGTCTGTTTCTTTTGGTATATAACAGGGGCCGACTACTAAGGTCAAATTCACGATCGGAGGTTTACATACGATCGCTAACCCTCACTATCGTCAATCTGAGAGGAATAGAATGGAGTAGTACAAAAAGGTTAGTGGAACTCCTTACATGCAAATTAAACCCACCTACAATTGTTATACTGATAAGTGTCTTCACCCCTTACATTTCAAGTGCAAGGTCGAATGGTTACGAAACTACAGTGATATATATATATATATATATATATGACGCTCACTAAGTTCTGAAAGTGTCAGAGATGATGATGAAACATGGCTATAGGTTGTCCGGGTCGATTACTTTACTCATAAAACTAAAGGATCCGAATACTTGCTCAAGTATATTAGTGAATCGTTCACCGTATACCATTTTGCAATGCTCAGACGTACATTACATGTTGCTCACTTTAACAATATAATTAATATAATTCATCGTACTAGGGTACTAACTTACGTGCAAGAATGAGTTGAACATAGTTGAAAATTATAATTTCAGTGAAAACTAAAAGCTTTTAAATAGTTCTCGTAAATTAATTCATTTATACTGGAGCAGCCTGATCTCGACTTCGTTGCGAACAGAGAGCCGAGCCGCAGGCCATGTCGAATACACCTTCAAAACTCAAATAAGACGCCATTTCAGACGCCCCAACCCCTACCAGCGCTCCCCACCCTCTGAGCAAATCACCCGCCGCGCGGCGCCAAGCACGCGCGCACAAGCGGAAAACTTCTGAAGCGAACAAAAGAGTAATAACCTCAACCGTTGTGTACCTCCCAGGGTTAATTTTATTCATGAAAAACTTTTCTAAGCTTAGGTCCGACGGATTAAACCATAATTACATTCAAACTCCACACAGTAAGAACAGAGATCACAAAATCTATTTAATCAGCGGTGAAAGTAAAAACATCGCAATCAGTCCTGATTTTTGACGAAACAGATAAACGACAGTTTCTTCAATTGTGGGAAAGTGAACACAAATTGTTTTTCAGAGTTGTTCTGTGATCAGACTAAGTTGTCTCACAACTGAGAATAAAAATATTTCGTTAGAATTACATTACAATGAAGGAAATTTGTCTAAAAAACTGATACAACATACAAAAAGCAAAAACAAACGCAAGAAAGATTCGCAAAACCACGGTAAGAGGCAAGGAATGAAATAACTGAGAAACTCATTGTGAACAACTAAATAAACTGAACTGAGTAAATAGATACAACAGATAGTGTCAACTAGAGTCACAATCAGTTACATATTTACAACATCAAGTCATGATCGGAATGAAAAAAAATCACAAAGAAAATCCGTGTAAACTAGATGAACTAAAGGAAAGTACACAAAAATTATAAGAAACAAACGAATGTAATAAAATATTTATAATTTCACTGTAACGTCAGAGTCAAGACATTCTATCGATTTGTGAATTATTAATATTTCTTCATATTTCACAAGCCGAACGCTGCTAAGAAGATTACAGACTCGTGCCGGACGCCGCTAAGACGGAGAGGCGACGAACTTGGGACCCACCCTAAGCCTCTTCAGTTATTGAGGTATTGTTTGAACGTACACCTTTTACTTCCTAAGGAAGGTACGATTGTTCTCGGAGAATGCGGCCTGCGACGTTGACCAAGGCGAGGCTCACTATGGAATTTCGGTGTACCTCAGAAAAGAAGAATTTTAAGACGTTGTGAATGAAGTACGTCGCCGGAAGTAGAACAATGAGAGACTCTAAAAAGGGTGCTTGCAGGCACCTAGTTGACGCCGACAGTGGTTCGTCTACGCGGAGCATTCGTTACGTTCCTAGAAGCCGAAGGGGTGAACAAGAAGAGTACTTGCAAGGTGTGGTAGCGAAGGCGTGGTTATTTGCTGATCACGTGACTTCCTTTTCTGTATATATTGGAAGGTTTGAGGAGCTTCGAGGACTTTTTACGTGGGAGTAGAGGTTCGCAGGTTACGTGAGATGTGACCTGGCTAGCATCGGTCGCAGAGACTCGATGAATCATAAGACTGCTGCGGTAGTCTTGGTAAACTGTTTACTCGTAGGAACTTGTAACAGTTCAAGGTGTAATTTTGGAAGTTCATTTAACCTAGAGGTTTTTTTTACTAATTAGTTGTCTTCAACTAAAGTTATCTACGTGTAATTAATGCTTTCTGATAGCATTACTTGTGTAATAACAGATTTATATATGTATTAATGATTTTAGGAGTTTGTCTCAGTTTGTAAATTCAGATTTCTGTTTAATCTGTATTAAATCATTATTTATTATTACTACACGTGTGTTTGATTGCCCGGGAAACTGGGCTGGTGGCAGCGACGAAAACTACCATAGGGATTGTGGTATTTATGTGGATCCCGCTTCTACCAAAAATACTCACACCGCATCAGGACTTGTGGTGTGATGTTACAACCATATGAAAGCTGAAGAAAGAGCGAGAAAAAAACTAGATTCCAAAAAGGGCGTAACGCAGTTTAACTTCATCGTATACTACTTTTTAGAATACCCTTAACGTCGACTGTTTCCAGTGTTCCAAATAAATTGCAATATTTGAACAGAAGCTAATGCTTTGGGATACATGGAAGATGCAAAAAATAACGTTTTGGTCACCAAGCACTAGCAGCGGATGGGAATTGAAAGGGAGGAGGAAGGGAATTACAGAGATCAAAATGTGCCGGGAAGTAAGAGGTAAACAAAATTTCTTCCCCTGCTTACATGCTCTGGGAGTCTCAACTTCTTGCTGTGGCGCAGTACGATTTAATCCATTATTTGATTTGATGTATCATGGAACGATTTATTCACTTATTTCATTTGATGATAATTGGAAGGAGAGATGTGTTGTCAGGGTTCTTATAGTACTGAACCCATTGGAGTAGGTGGCAGAAACACCAGCTGAAAACCTCACTTCCAGTCCAGAGGACGAAAATGTATTACATTGTCTCGAAGTCGAACAGCTGTACCTGGATTATATTTTGAATATTTGTGCGGTAATACTGCGCAATACCTAATTATTATTTTAAATAATGTGTTTCAATTGTATGAATCTGGTAAGAATAAATTTCAAGTAGATTCAAAATAGTCTTTTGGGTTCTGAAAAAAACATTTTCTTGGTACTTTTCAGAAGTGACAGCTATATGATCTGGGACATCAATGTAAAACGCTACAAATTTTCTGGTCCTTGGCTACTTGGTGGGGCCTGGTATTATTTCTTATTCTATCTCTTCTCGTTTCGCCCACTATTTTACGCAGAAACTGCATTTCTGTAGCTGTTATTCTGTTTTGTATCTTGTGTATTACTGGGTATGCTATCCATTCCGTATATAAAAGTTTGTACATATACGGAGTTATATATTTGTGGCTTAATTTTAGTGCTAATTTTCATGCGTAAGAAATATTTACTTATTTGATAGAACCGAATTTGCTTGCTTAACTTTGTTGTTTATTTCATCTTCATATATTCTGTCTTCCGATATGATGGTACCCAAGTACTCATAGCCAGTTACCTGCTCCAATTGTTCGCATTTCCAGTTGATTCTCATTTCTTTTATTTCTTTACCTATGCACAATATCTTGCTCTTATATTTATCTTAATCTCCGTATGATCCAGTGCATATCCCCATTCCTGAACCATTTCCTGCACTTCCTCTCAGCTTCTTCCTATGAGTGACATATCATCAGCATATACCAACGACTGAATCCATAAGGGCCTCAAATTCCAGTTCCCCACTTTTCATTTTTTGGTACGTCTCTTAATCTGTTTAATTATTTGTCCATAAATATAATAAACAATAGTGGGCATTGAGAGTCTCGTTGTTTTACCCCTTTGTTGATTTTAAATTTCCCACTAAATTGACCGTCTGTTCTCACAGTTGCATTAACGTTCTTATATATGCTTTTGATGACCTCTACAAGTTTACTTGGAACATTTGCTTTCTCGAGCGCTGACCATAGTTCTTTCCCAGGTACTGCATCAAAGGCTGACTTCAGATGTATAAATGTGACATACATGTATTTTCCCTCTGCTCATCATTTTCTCTATCCTGGTTCGTATATATACACATGATCCTGTTTGTCTAAAAGGTCCAAAGGTCCCCTGCTCCTCTTCTAAGTCCTCTTCTACTACTCTCCCCAGTATACCTTCCACTATTCTTGAATAGACTTTACTCATGCATGATGAAAGACAGATAGCCCTATAATTCTAACATTTCACAGTAATTCCTGATAGGAACTGTTATGTTTTCTTCTCAATCTCGAGGTATTGTTCTTCTTTACACTCTTCTTGACATAAATCTATTATCCATTCCATTCCTGTCTTACCAATATACTTGATCATTTCTGGGATTATCCCATCTGGGCACGAGGCTTTCCCAATTTGGATACTTTTCACGGCTTTTTCCACTGCTCTCTCTCTCTCTTTCTGTTACTGAGATCTCTTCTTCTCTTCCTCCCTGGTGTCTCTCACTCAAAAGGGTTGGATCGCCTTCCTCCACATTCTTATTTCCCAGTTGTTGAACACAAAACACAAAAAAACTGCCAGAAGATAATCAGCCAGAAGACCTCAGCTGCAAGCAGGGCCTAGGAACAGCGTTTTCACAAGAGAGAATGCAAAGAATATCACTTCAATAAAAAATACACCTATTGTTAAAGCAGAATTAATCTCATTGGAGCTTATAAAAAAACAAGATTTCATTGTGAAGAACTTCAATTGCCTCGCCGATAATAAAGTCAATCAAGAAATAATTCACACTATTTATAATGTGAATGTTAAATAAATGTTTCAATATGAAAAAATGAGCATAAAACAAATAATATACGATACAATACGTATTTTTTATTCTTCGTCTCATTGCTCATACAAAGGCAGCCCTAAAAATATACAATAAAAAGGAAACAATTGAATACCATATTATTCGACGGTCAAGGTCGAGCTACCGCCGCGCTCTCTGACGCAGGAATTCAGAAATATTTTCTTCGAGACATAATAATCTTCAGCCGGTTACTGGCGCGCCCTGGTGACGTAAGTTTAAACTACCCCTTTCCGAAGCAGTAGCAGCTGTGATATGATTCACTGTTGTCCCAGCAGCGGCTAACAGCTTACTGAAGAATATTTTACTATATATTCAAGGCGGGAACGTCAATTCTGCCGAACTGCGCAAGCGTGTGGCGCACATGCACGCAATAGCTGGTTGATCGCCTCAGATGTACGTAATCTGTTACCTGCATGATCATTTCGAAACACCAGTGCTGATCAGATATCGTGACACTCACTCACACCTTCCTGCTCATACGTGGTTTCCATCCTAAAGATGTTCTCATAATGTTTCCTCCACGTTTCCAATATCTCAGTCTGCCCTGTTTTTAACTTGTTATTCTGGTCCCTAATGCTTCATACCGTTTTCCTACGTGTAACAGCACACCACAAGCCCATATGCGTAAGCTTTTGGTGGAGAAGCGGGATTCAACCATAAACCACAACCTTTATGGAAGAGTTCGCTGCCACCAGCTTGGTTTCCCCAAGCAATCAAACACACGGGTAATAACAATAAAACATTTAATTCAAATTAAATAAAGCTCTGAATATTTACAAATGTAGACAAACTCGCAAATCATAAATACAAGTTTGAACTTGTTATTACTTGATATTGCTATCTAAAAGCAATAATTACACACAGTTATAACTACTGGTGTTATGAATTAACTCGGAAATCTACCCAGATTATCCGAAGTTCAAAAAGTTCCAAGTTGCTATCTCGAAATAAATAACTGTTCCAAGCTATGTTATTCGCGCCTATAGCAGGTAATAGAATTACCGCAGCAATTCTCAGTGGTCTGACGACCAAACTAACCAAGTTACATATTAAATAACTTGCGTACTTCTATACGCTTTCGCACTTGTCTCAAAGTCTGAAAGCCTCCAGTATAAAAGTCACTTAGGAGCTGAAATCCCTCCAATATATATTGAGGCGGAGGTCACGTGACTACCTCTTCGCCACCGTTCCCAACACCCCACCTCGGCTTGGTCACTCCTCAGCTTCCGAGAAAACTGCCTTTTCGGATGAACACTATTTCTGTCAACTGTTGAAATATTCCATACTCATTTTCCTTCTCCGGGGCGTTCATCTCAGTTTTTCAGAAGTAGATGGGAACTGGTCAATCTCTTCACAATACGAGAGGTCTTAACGCGCACCTTTCCTTGTTTGGGCGGCGACGGGCATGGCTCTTAATCGTCTTCGGAATTTCCGGCAAGCACAGTGCTTGAAAATGTTATTTCAAAATCTATACTGACCACGATGTAACACTATGTTTCCCTCTTAATCCATTAATTACTTACCAAAAAACTTTCCTATCTCGGTGATATTTTCCTTCGACTTCCACTCCTTCTGTTCCTGCTCTATTCCTGGTCTCTACGCAATTTTCCCAATCTTCTAGTTATTCACATACCTCAGATAGGCTTTCTTTTTCTTTTTAACCGATTCCTTCATTCCACTATCTGCTTCTTTTAAATCTTGAATTAATGGTTTTCTTCCCTCATACTTCTGTTGTGGCCTCCAATATTACTTCTTTTAGGTGTCTCCATTTTCCTTCTATGTCGTCCTCTTTGTCTCCCTTTCTTACTTCCAATTTGGTAGAGATGGCTTGTTCATATCTTTTCCTCATATCTTCCTGATTAAGCACCTCACTCTTAATTTTTTTGTATTTCTTCAAACGTTCCTTTAGTGGAGTATTAACTCGAATTTTCATCACTAACTTGTGTGATGTTCTGCACTTCAGTGCTTAGTTCTGCACTTTTGTAAATTCGGATATCTCTTACTGTGTATCTAAAGGATTTTGTATATGTGAAATAGTCTATCATACTCTTTATGATCTGGTTTCTTCTTGTTTCGAAGATAAAACTGGCGTATTCTCTTGTGAGGGAACCAAGTGTCCGCTATCAGCCGCTGGTTACCTATACAGCTTTCCAACATCCTACCTACATTTTCATTTCTAATATTTTCTGCTCCGTACTTCCCCATACTACCTTTCCCTTTCCTTATATCTAGTCCTATTCCAATCTCCCTTTATAAGCACTTGATCATTTGTTTCCTGTGCTTCTTCTATTATTCTCTGTAGTTGAGTAGAAACATTCCTTTTCTAATAGTCTTATCTTCCGGTGGTGCATATATTTCAACCACTGCCACTCTTTCTTCTAATTGAACACCTAGTTATAGAATTCTTGAGTTTATGAGTTTCCAGTTTACTATACTCTTATTCATTTTTTATTTTCTAAAATTCCCACTCCAGCTTCCGCTTTTTCTTTTTTTCTAGTCTACTGTATTTCAATATGAAACTTTTAGTCAACTCTATATCTCCCTAACCCTTCTTCTTGACTTCACTAATCCCCAGTAACTTCAGTTTATACTTCTCTATGTCATCTATTATTTATACTTCCCTTCCGGTAAATGATGTAATATTCCATACGCCAATATTCATATCCTGTTCATTGCGCGGTCGTCTTAGTTGTTCCACCTGTCTGAGGCTATCTAAATTACTCTGAATCAATTGAAAACCGAGGCTATCTAAATTACTCTGAACAAGGTAATTAACCCTACGCCACCATGACGGGTAGGACGGGTCCTTACCTATTCCGTCCAGCGGGATTATGGTGGGTTTGCTCCCCTAAAGAGTAGAGTTCGGAAAAACATAGAAAAGACTCCCTTCAGCCTCGATTACTCTAATACTGTTGGGGTCGAAACAAATAACAGTTGGGCAAGAGAGACCATATAGGAAAGAATACAGAAGAAAATCTGCCTCTAGTTACTGGAAGAAAATGATAGACTTAGCTGGAGAACACAGGAGTTTTCACTCTCCGTGCTGTCTACAAAGCAGTCTCCTGGGGGTTTTCCTTCCCTTAGCCTAGTGTTCCCGTTATAAGGCGAGGGAAATTCGCCTTCCGCCCGTTCACGTTAACTACACCCTTTGTTGGCGAGGAGTATCCCGCATAGATCTAACAAAAATCTCAGAAAAGAGACCTTGACGAGAAAATACAGGCACTCGACGCCCACCACCAGCATCTCAGGAACTTGTGAAGTTCCTTTGAGCTTGTAGACTGCGTTGCCCAGGGGTCCCCACGAGCAGGTAATAATCGAACTTGACTGACAGTGCCCTATTTAACAGGAAGGTTTGCACTTATAGGCATCATTCACCCCA